>JAZGTK010014377.1:0-13769 GCA_036877625.1 Ambastaia sidthimunki
GTGTGAGTGTGTGTGAGAGAGCTGTCAGTGATTCTGTGATGTCAGTCATGAGGGTAGAAGGTCTGATTCACAGGAAACACGATCACCTACATGCTGTCAATAATTCAAGGCCATTAGATGCCCTGGAGGCATCTCCTCATACTTTGAGCTGTCTGTAACTGAAGCCTTAGCTCATAAAATACAGCCCAGTCTCTCATCTTCACTTCTTCTCTGGTTTTCAGGTTTTTATTTACACAGTTTCTTCACATTCCAACAGCAGTTGCTAAGTGATTAGCATAACAAAAAATGTTTCTGGAACAAATCGCCTGTCCTGCCTTTAAGACAGAATTTGTTGTCCTGATAGATTATAAAAGGACCTGCTTCTACATACCCTCAGGACAACTTTAAATCTTCCTATACATTTACTAAATTTAGTGTTCTCCCTGAAAATCTAAATGACAGCTTTGCTATTTCTAGTATCATGTTTATCATGTAAGCTACTAGTTATTTATTTCATGTTATAAGAAATAATTTATTTCTCTAGTGGGTTGGTGCCCTTAGTCAAAAAAGGTGTTTTTAACAGATCAAAGTTTTCAGTTCAGCATAACAGAAGCTTGTGATTTAGACTTTACTTGTCAGAATGTGTCTGTGCAAATCCTGAGAGCTTTGAAGCCTCTAACGGTCTCTGTGTCGGTCTCTGTGAACGGTCTCTGTGTCGGGTGTGGCTGATGTCTCCGGGCTGTAGAAGGGCGTGTTTGAGCTGATGGAGACTATAGTGTTAAAACTTCATCCTAGAACAGTTCCATTCTACCAAATGTAATTATTTCTGTTGTGAATTAAAGGGACAGTTCACCCAAAAATGAAAATTCTTCATTTATTCTTCATTTACTCACCGTCATGTCATTCCAAACCTGTAGGACTTATTTTCTTCTTAAGAACTGAAATTTTGAAGTATGTTGGTAACCAAACAACAGTGGCACCCAATGACTTTTATTGTATGGACACAAATCTTAAAATAACTTCTTTTCACTTTTGAGTGATCTGTCCCTTTAATCTTGTATTAATAATGACAACAGTGGTCCTGAACAAACTTATTCCTATGCTTTTCTGTAAAGCTATTGTGCAACAATGCAAAAATAAATTAATTTAAACACCATTAAAACCTCGGCCTTAGATAGAGCTGATAAACTTTAGCACTTCCCAAATAATTAACTCTAACCTGGATCACCAACCCACAGCGTGACTTTACCAGCCACTAGTAAAGGTTTATGGAGCTATCGCAGTAGAATATTCACAGTATCGTGAGCAGATTAAAGCTTGTGTTGATTCTCGCTCGTGACCTACAGCAACACAAATCCCTGCGTCTGTCTGGTCACGTGACTGAGAGCGTAAACAAGTCGACAGCTCGACTTATCCTGCAGAACACAGCCTGTGATTGGTGGATCTGATTAATAAGATGTTTTAGCTGCGTTCCGTTCTGGATTATTTAAATCTGTTATTCTCACATACAGTCAGGCCTAGAAATTAGAGAACACATTTAGAACTCATAGAATTGTTTTAAACCTGATTTTGAAGTTTTAAATTTCAAAAATATTTAAAGCTGCAATCTGTAACTTGGGGTTAAAAATCAGTTATTGAGCAAGAACATGACAGATCAGTGTTCAAAATGTGTCTCTCAGGTCCGATTTCCTGGAAAACGTCATATTTGCATCATTTGATTTTGCTATTTGTAATGAAAAGTATGTAAATTAACCTGCAGTTTTATGTTTCAAACAGAGATGGCAGTAGAAGCTTAGCTTTAAAAATAATAAATAAAGAGCCGGATATTGCTGAGTAGCTTGTTCTCTGCTTGTGTGAATATATAAATCCACTGTGAAGTCTTTCTGTATTAGCATAATGGGATGTGAATGCTGGCGGTTTGAACAGTTTGAACAAAAGGAGCATTTCATTCAGTCATAAAGAAACATAATGAGCTTTTGTTGGGAGACAGTTTAAGATATTCAATGTCAGTCACACACACAAAAACTGTAACTCACGGATTCTTACACCCACATAAATGAACTTGAATGCACACAAATACACACACATGCATTTTTTATAAGAATAACTGTGTTGCCCTGTTGTGTTTTAACATGAAGCCTGATGTGAATAAAATGGGTTTTTTTATTGTTCCTGTGACCTTTTTGGTCTGAAGGTGCAGCTCAAATGTTTAAAATTAGTTTTGCAGACTAAAATGTTGTTGTGCCATATAAGCCGGTACAAATCCAGACCAATTTCTACTTGGGAAAATTATGGGGGAAATAAAGCAGACCAACACAAAACATTTTTAAAATGTATGAAATAATTTTTTGAGGGCTGTAAGGTCTGTGAGTTATAAGGTGAATAAATGTCCATCAGAAAGAAGATGTGGCTACTATTACCACATGTGCTGTAGATGGTTCAGTGTTTGTGGCTTGTTTCAGCTGTTGTCTAGTATCTAAACTTGTCATCCACATTAAAAAACTAACTCTGCAAGTACCTGCAATTTCAAACAGAGATGTTGGTAGAGAGACAAGGTCACATGTTTGGAACGACACACAGACGAGTAAATAATAGACAGATGTTTTGGATGAATTAATTTTGTAAATGATTTTATTTCTGTTTTATGTTGTTTTCTCCCACATTCTTTGTGTCTTTCAGGAATTCCATTCCCTAAGAACTTCATCCAGATCTGCAGGAAGATTGTGTGTCGGCTCTTCCGTGTGTTTGTTCACGTCTACATTCATCATTTCGATCGGATGCTGCAGATGGCAGCTGAGGCTCACGTCAACACCTGCTACAAGCACTTTTACTACTTTTCCACTGAATTCAACCTTATAGACCGCAGAGAGCTTGAGCCACTGGTGAGACCAACATGAGACGCACATAAACACACATTAGCCTGCAGTGAAACAGCAAATACACAAAGACTCGTTACAGTACAACTGAACAAATGTAACTAATGAAGATGACACAACAGCATCATACAGACGTACCTGAAAATAAGGCCAGAGACAATAGCAAAAACATTCACTGAACAATATGTAATATATAGTTTTATATGTAATATATAACTATATATAATCCACCATTAGTTTATAAACATACTTTTTTTTATCATGTGTCAATATTAGCGATGCAGTCTTAAATATAAAGGCTCTTAAATGGTTCTTCACAACAATGCCATAGAAGAACCATTTTTGTTTCTTCAAAAGAACTATTCAGTCAACTATTCAGTTCTTTTTTAAAGAAAACTTTTGTATTCTTAAGTATTTTTAAAGTACTTTTCTAAAGAATTCTTCTTTTAAGAGTTCTTCTTTTATTTCTCTCTTACCTTTTTATAAAGAACCTTCTTCCACTACAAAAAACCTTGAACACAAGAGTTCTGCTGAGCTTCTTTTTAGGTTTCTAATGGAACCATGCAGCCAAATATGTTTCCTCTATTTTGGGAGTATAGTCCTCCCAAAAAAAAAAAAGTCTGTCATTATTTTCTCACCTCACTTGGAAATTGGAAACTTAAAGTGAATTTTTGGGAATTATGGCGCACAGACAAGTCATACATCTCGGAAGCAAATATGCCTGTGTTTGTATGTGCTACAGTTTGTAAAAATTATTCCAAATTTATAAAGAATTCCTGTAATATTTAGGACATTTAGGAATATTTCCTCAGCTTTGTAACCTTACCAATCAGTCATATGATGTATATGTGTTCTTCAGAAAGACATGACTGCAAGAATGGGGCTGTAGTTGTGGACAACTTTTCCAACCTTTACCAAACCTTGAGAGGATTTTTCAAGGCGGTGAGGTCATCACCAGGGAGATCCCAAAGCCTCATGACATCATCACTGACGGAAGGATCACGTTAAGACAACCATATGTCCACTAAGGCTTCATGTAACATACAACAGCACCATCTAGCGGTGTGGTGTGTTTCACACTGAGTTAACAGAACAAACCAGGCAGTGAAGAGAACCGATCACAGTGTTTCTCCAAACATCAAACACTGAAGTAAATGCTTTGGTTTGAACTGTCAGGCGTGTTTATTGTGAATTCAGGCAATTTTAATTTTGCGTTGTTTAATTTTAAATATATGTTGCAGTGAAATTCAGATTTACTCAGCTGATCATTTGAAACTCAAGCTGGTTTGGGTTTGACTGTGTTTAATCAGAAACTCTGTGAACTGCAGTTGAAAAGCAGATAGTTCAAGAATAGGTGTAAGAGAGTCTGTGTATGTGAATGTTTTAAAATACTTTATCACATGTAGTTATTAATCTGTAAACATGAGTTGTTTTTTGATTGGAGAACATCATTTAATTGGTTTTTAATTGGTTTTCCTGTTACATTTCATTGTTTAAAACTCACATCGTTGCGTCTTTTGTTTCACTGTTAACGATCCTGTAAATTTGTCAATAAAACTTAACAAATATTTTATTGCTTTAAATGCATCACGTCCAAATGTATGAGACCTCGTTTGTGTGAGTTCATTATGAAGATGAATCTCTAGTCACCAGAAGGATAAACTAGATGTTTTAATTCTCGACCTTGTTTCTTGTGTCTGTCTCAGCAGGATCTCTAGTTAACCTGAACAGTTTAGCAACACCTCACAAGTTAAGCTCTTTACCAGTTACTTACCCTGATTACATGATGCTTTAATTCAGCACAACTCAAACTCAAGTGTTTCTTAAACTTCATTCTGTGTGAAGCCTCAGCTTTCTCTGATCCGGATTAAGATGCAGGTTTACACACAAACCTTAAGCAGTTTTGGGATGTTTCGGATTTGTTTAATTCTGACGTCTCATGGCTCATGTTGATAAAACGCGTCTGAGTCTCGACTACAAACATTTTGCGTTTGCTTGAGATGCTCTTACACATCATTCATCATGAAACAAACGCGTTTATATTCAACAACTCGTTTTCTTCAAAAAGTCGGGTTGCATTTTCTCTGAAGTCGGACCACAGTGAGTTTCCAGCTGCGGGTGTGAGTGAGTGACCAGCCGGAGTCTCTGTAACCCAACATGGGTGAGAAACCCGCATCCGGGCCGCCGCTGTGTGTGCAGATCCTGTCCGCAGCTGCGCTGGTGTGTTTTGGGCTGTACTGCATCATTAAAGGCGTTTCATTCAGTCTCTTCAACTGGTGGTACATCCTGGGGGCTGCGTGTTTGCTGGCCACAGCCTTCGCTTCGTTTCGGGTGTATGAGGTGTGTGTTATCATGGCGAGGAGAGAGACCGCAGAGACACAAACACAGCCGTGATGCTGTTTGATCTGCTGGAAGATTTCAGGACTGTCCAACACTGAATTACTGAAACATCCTGCAAGTTAATTTTATGTGAAGTGTGTCAGTGAGGATGCAGTCAGATTGTTTAAACTTGTTTGGTATTTGCATGCATTTTGGTATAGAGACATTGTTAAAATTACGAAAGTGATAAAATGCACAATGTACAATAAGAGCAAATATACTGGTTAGCTTTGGAGATGCTCCGATGTGAGGGTGGGATCTTATGCTTAGCTTGCTATTCCCAGCCTCTCCACAATTCCCTGCTACCTTTAACTTGAAATGTGACACAACTGTATTTTAAATGTCTGTGTCTAGAATATAAAACTGCTCTAACAATAAATCAGAATTTCAATCTGACCAGGATGTTATGTGCAGAAACAGGAAATATATAAAGCAAAGCTTCACAGATAATAACCATAGAAAGAATTGCAAAATAGTTTTAATGGCTGCCAAGAAATATTTACAGATAGTTAGTACTGATACTTTGTGTTGATAAATGAATAGCACTTTTAAAGCATTAGGCTTTTACAAAACGTTTATTGGGCTCAAAGCTGCGAGATACGAGTGCTTTAACAGTGCAGTAAGTACATTCAGAAACAGATTAATGTCTTCAGTCTCTGAATCCAACAACAGTATCACACAGATGTTTATATCTGCACACACATACACACCACACACACACCACACACACACCACACGCACACACACCACACACAGCTCACAGAACTACACCAAAATATCTGATAGATGAAATACACAATATGTGTAAAACTTATTCTGTGAGTCCTGGTTAGAGGTTCTGTACAGTTACACCAGCATGTTGCTCTGCCTGGGGTTAGAAATGAGGCACACGTCAGCCAGCCTCTTCTGCAGAGCAGTCGATGCCCGCGTACGTGAATTTCTCATACAGGGTTGTGTTGACGTACGTCTAAAACGATTGAGAAACACATTTAAAGTCATCGTTTTGACTCATGACAGCAGCCGAATGATGTCGACTTTATATGATGATGTTATACCTTTCTCTCCTCCAGCATACGACTGAGTGACATCAAAATCTGAGCGAATGAGGGTCTTTCATACGGCTTCTCTTTCCAGCACTGTTTCATGAGCTCATACCTGAAAACAGAGAGAGAGACAGGGTGAGAGAGGGAGGACGAGAGAGATAGGGGATGGGAGAGAAAGAGGGTGGAAGGAGAGAGAGACAGAGAGTGAAAGATAGAGGGCGAGAGAGACAGGGGAAGAAAGAGTCTCAGGTTTCATGTATCTGCTCAAATACTCTCTCTCACTACTTGCTCAGTTAGATGTATCAGCGAGTCACACTTACACCTCATCATCACAGTTAAGAGGTTTCTCCAGCCGATAGCCTTGTGGGAGCTTTTCATAGAGCTCGGCACATGTCATGCCGCAGTATGGCGTCCCACCTGCCAATCAGAAGCCAATAAATCACCTCTCTAATGAATATTCATATCACTGATGGACTGTTGACCAACACATGACACAGACCTAAACTCACCACCTCCCACAGCAACACACCGTACGACCATCTGCTCAGAGACACACAACAACAAACCACAATCATTCACAGCGAGAATCTTCTGCACACAACAACCAGCTGAAGACTAGAAGATTCTTACACATCACTGTTGGTCGTATAAACGCTGTAGTTCAGAGATTCGATGGCCATCCACCTGACAGGCAGACGACCCTGTAGAAAGACACGCATGTTAAGATGTTAAAGATGTTAAGATCTTAACGCATGTTAAGATCACGTGCTAACGTAGTGATGAAAATAACTGCAGAGTTTTGTGTGCGGTTACCATCGTCTTCTTTACATAAACCTCTTGACCTCTGGACAGGCCAAAATCTGCAATCTTGGCCACGTAATTTTCTCCTACCAGAATGTTTCTAGCTGCTAGATCCCGATGTATAAACTGCAACAAAAATCTTTAATATGAGAATCTATCGACAGATAATCGCTGTATTACAGCATTTCTCTGGCTTCTTTAAACAAATTTAAGCCGCGTTAAAGCTGCAATCTGTAACTTTTTGGGTGAAAATGAACAAAAATGAGTTATTGAGCAAGTACGTGACAGATCAGTGTCCAAAACGATCTTACCAAACCCCGATTCACAACGGAAAGTTTATAATAATGATTTATCATTCTTACAGCAGTTGTTTAGAATTTAAACTTGTCATCCACATAAGGAAAATAACTCACAAGTAACCTGCAGTTTTATGTTTCAAACAGAGATGGCGGTAGAGAGGCAAAAGTTAAGGATTGCAGCTTTAGTTATTTGAGTGTGATTTTGTTACGTGAACAGAAAGAAAGCATCGTACAACATTGAAGAAGACATTGTTTTGTGGGGGAGGTTAATGTTTTTAATTAAACATTACGAGGGCAATTAAAATTTTAAAACAATTATGGCGCGTGTGGATGAATCATCTATAAATAACACTGCAACATTCCATCAAAAATAAGAATAGTACATTTTGATTTCGTGGTGACTTTAGTCTGACTTTAATCTTGTATCACTCTTTCCTGCGCTCACCTGTTTCTGGCTCAGGTAGTCCATGCCACGCGCCACATCCGCAGCAAAGTGCAGTAACTGCTGCGAGGAGAGGGTGGACGCAGTGCTGTTGGCGATGGCAAAGGCCGGATCCGTCTCCAACACTCGACTCTTACGGAGAAAATCCAGCAGATTCCCATGAGGAGCAAATTCAATGGCCAGATACAGATAACCTGCAGCAGAAAGAGGAGATTAAAAAAGAGAGCAGAGTCTTGTTGTGGTTTCTGGAGGTTTCTGGAGGTTTTGTGGAGCACACCTCTGTGTTCACATGCCCCCAGAAGGTTGATGATGTTTGGATGATGACCTAGTTTACACAAGACCTCCAGTTCCCCAGCGAAGTCTCGATGGTCGTCTTTAGATGCGTATTCTAATGACAAGACAGAAAATGAGCAGTGAAGACAGATTGCCAGAGAAACGTTCTACCTGTTGACCCATCTAACAATTTTAGTTTGTAAGAATGTTTCCATAACGTTTCCATTAAGTAACAAAAACATTTTAACGTCAAGATTTTTAGATGTTGTATTAACTAACAACTTAAGAACAAAGTTTCTGATATGAGAATGTCAGTATTAAGAATGTTAGTCAACATTTTTAGAATTCCCTGATTTTCTTTATTTTCACCTTTCATTCTCTTAATGGCCGCATCCATTCTCATCCCGTCTTTCTTAATGCGAGCTTTCAACACCTGGCCGAAGTTTCCCTCTCCGATCACATCCTGGAACTTTATATCGCTCCACTCCAGGGTGGGATAGGCCACAGACTGACCCGGGTTCTGGGCTTTTTTGTGCATGTTCAGAGACCCAGAACTGAACTGGACCACAGGCTCCTCTCTCTGTGAATGCATGAAAGGCTGTTTATAGAATCAACAGAGTCAAATCCAGAATTAAATGTTTGTGCTTTTTTGTTAGACACAAGATGCAACACACACAAAGACACATACAAATACACTTTTATTATTAATACTTTTATATTTTTGTGGTTTACAGGAACATCTAAACAGGGACATTCCTTAGACATCTATTGTTTTATACACAGCTAGTTATAAACAGAATGACCTAACCTCAACCCTTCTGCATTTTTACAATTAAAAAAACATTTTAGAATTTTTTACAAATGAGGACAACAGCAAAGGTTTTGCCCAGATTTGTTGTTTTTCCTGACTTTTCGGTGCCACTTTGAACTTGTTTGAATTTGTCTCAAAACTATGTTTAAGTAAACCATGTACACATGCACACACATGCACACACATGCACACACATGCACACACATGCACACACACATGCACACACATGCAAACACATGCAAACACATGCAAACACAGTCTCACCACTATGTTGTGGAAAGCCTGCACCATGCGTCTCTGGTAAGCTGCTCTCTTCAGCTGCAGTACGATGCAGAAGGCCAGCAGTATTGTGATGCAGGTCATACCAGCTGAGCCCAGTATTGCATAGAAGAGCATGTTGCCCTGACCTCCAAAACCAAACAGCTCTGAAACACAAACCACTTCTTTCATTTACTGCATCAGTAATAATTATAAATAATAGTTACTAAGAAATATTCTTGCAGTAACACTAGTAGAATTTTTTTTAGCATCATATATATATATAAAAGGTTATTCTAAAGTTGTTACAGAATTAATAAAAGGGTTGAATAACGTTTTCATAACAATGCAATAATATTAATACAATGTCTAAACTGGACCTTTTGAACATTCCTAGAACAGTCAAAATAACATTTTTAATGTTTTTGCTACTTAAACGTTACGGAAATGTTCTTACAACCTAAAATTGTTAGCTAGTGTGGTTCTCCATTGACTACGTCAATGAAGCTTATGACTGACTCCAGACACACAGACTCACGTGAACTCTCCTGCAGTGTCAAGGTCTTAAGGGTTAACTGAGGTCTTTCCACACTCTCTCCAATGTTGTTGATGGTCCAGAGCTCCAGCTGGTAAGTGGTGTCGGTTCTCAAGCCCCTCAGCTGGAAACGCATGCTCGTCTGCTCCGTCTGCTCTGTCTGCACACCCAGCTCCACCTGCTGACTGTAATCCGACTGCTCCGTCTGCTGGTAACGGATGATCACCCTGGAGACGGAGTGACCCTCAACAACCAACCAGGTGATGACGGCGGAGGTGTCGCTGATGTTGCAGGTGGAGATGTTGGTAGGAGGGGGAGGGAGCTCTGATGGATGAGAGAGAACTTTTAGATGATGTAGGCAAGCTCACGCTACAGGACTTTTGGTCAGATTTTGCTGTCCAGAAAGATTTTCAGGGTCTCAGGCATAGCTGGAAACTAGCAGGAGACACAGATTGGTTGGTCTCTCAGCAGGTTTCTTGACTTGCCAGCTTCACCTAAAGTCTTACCATCCTACCCAGCAACAGGGAATGTTCTCAGAAAGTTCTCTTGAAATTATCAAAAAAGCTCTTACAGTTACATTAGTAGAATATTTATTTCAACCTTTTATATCATATATATCAAAAATGTTATTCTTAAATTAATTTTAAAAATGCTGTAGAATTTAAAAAACTTAAAATAATGTTCTTATAAGCAAGCAGAAATGTTAATAAAACCTCTAAAAAACTGGACGTTTTGAATTTTCCTAGAACTTTTAAAATAACATTTTAAACATTTTTGTTACTTAAAGGAGTTTGTTACTGGAACATTCTTACAACCTAAAACCATGTTAGGTGGCTGGTATTGCTTGAGATGTTTTGGTGTAGTTCTGCTCTTAGAATTGTACTGGAATAACATCAACAATACTGACTAACAAACTGCTATTAGATTGAGGACAATAATATAAGTTATCCTTACGGTCGCTCAGTGTCCAGGCAGTGACGGTGGGACACGGCTGTCCGGGAGCGCTGGTGCTCAGTCGAACCTTACACTGGTATTTGTGTCGGGGTTTCAGCTCAGTCAGATGGAAACTGGAAGAGTTTGAGGAGAGCTTGAAGCTCCTCACATTTGGTGAAGCACCAGCTTGCTGACACTGGACCACATAAAGCCATTCCTCTGGAGCCCGAGCCGAGTCCCAGGACAGAACCAGTGAGGTCTGGTTGATAGGCGTTAGTTTCAAACCCATGGGCAGTTCTGAGGACAAACACCAGACACTGGCATTACTCTTCCATATAATCTGATACATGTTCCATACAGTGAAAGAGCATTCGTACCGATCATCTGTGTGGAGAAAGTCGCTGCAGGTCCAGGTTGGCCCGTTCCGCCCGGTCCCGGTCGACTGAGTAGCACGTATGTGGTGTATTGGGTCATGGGAGACAGATTGTCCAACCTTACCAGAGATCCACTTACTGTAAACACACACAGACTGCTTTAGTATCACAACCTTTTTAAAGCTGCATTCTGTAACTTTTGTGACTCTAGCGCCATCTCTGTTTTAAACATAAAACTGCAGGCAACTTTACACACTTTTCTTTATGTATCTTAAAGTCAAATGAAGCCAAACTGATATTTCCTGGGAAATCAGACCCAACAGCCCAAATTAAAGATGATTATTATAAACTTATGGCTGTGAATCAGGGTAAAGTAAGTTTCAAACATGAACACTGCTCTGGTTTGTATTTGCTCTATTAAAGATTTTTGTTCCTTTTTAATGAAAAAGTTTCAGATTGCAGGTTTAATTTCTATTTTATATTCAATTAATTTTTTTCAAAAACAGCCCTACATTTAACAAATATAACAAATATTGAGGGAGCTTCATATATGAACCCAAAATGAGAATAATGTCAATTCAAATCAGCTCCACAAACAAACGTCACAAACGTTCTTTCAGAAATCAGAGTTACCTTCGATGCTTTTCCATGTAGATGAACTGGTTTGTTTGTAGAGGACTCTGACAGAAGTAAGAGGTCCGTCTCCTGTATATGGATCTTTATTAACCATAACTAGAAGATGGTAGGGACCACTGTTGTTCAGGAGAGGGGGCTTCTGTGGTTGAGGTGGAACTGAATAAAGGTGAAGTTAATTATTGATCGCCAAATAAAAACATCTCTGTTATTGCTAAGTTATATTCTTAGCTTAGATTCTAAACAACAGCTGTAGGAACAGGTTATGAACAATAACAGGTTTTTGTTCATTTTTAACTTAAGGATTTCAGCTTTAAATTCGAGAGACAGACGACTGTCGTACAGTTGAGGAATCTCACCTTTGACATTCACGAGGAATTCTTTCTCCTCTTGATAGTGTTTTGTTTTCATGCGACACAACCAGCGTCCAGCATCAGATGTTGTGATGTTCTCCACTCTGAACATGGATGTGGTTTGATCACTTTCTGTCTGCGTGTCCACCGCCTCATGAAATAAAGCAACACAATAGCCTTTGAATCACACACCTTCCCAGCCATCAGGAAACATTCTCAGAACACGGGTTAACATTCTCTAAAACGTTCTCTCAAAGTTTATTCAAAGTCATAAAAAAATGTTCTTGCAGAAACGTTAGTAGAACTTTGTTATACTCTCTCTGTCTATATATATTTTAAAAACATTATTCAAAAGTTGTTAGTGGAACATTCAAAAAACATCACAGAATTACAAAAATGTTTCAATAATGTTCTTATATTTAAGCAATAACATTACAACAAACTGACATGTTGAATGTTCCCAGAACTTTCATAGCATTTTTAACTTTTTGTTACTTAATGGAAACGTAACAGAAACATTCTTGCAACCTAAAATATTTAGTAGTATGTGATAGTGACTCACATATAACGTGGTTTTGTCTTGTTTTAGCAGGTTTATTTCACCGTGTAAAGGCGCCGGCTGTCCCGTGACGGAGCAGTTTACTCTGTACACGACCCCTGCGTTGACCTCTGTGTCTCTCGGGCTGCTCACGATAGCAGGTCTGATGTCTTTCCCAGAATCACAAGTAAACAGTCTTCAGACTGAGTTCTGCAGGACTGTGCTGTACTGTGGCATATATAAAGATTTTTACCTGGTCTCTCACATCGAGTACCGTGTCTTCCCGCACACACACATCCTCTGAAACGATCGCATCTTCCCCCCAGTTCACACTGACATTTCTGTTTACAGCCTGCGCCGTAGTAACCGGCCGGACACGCTGAAATCATACAAACTCACACCTGTCCTCAAATCTGATATAATAATCATCAGAATGAAAGAAATATCACTTCACATCAGAGTTAGATGACAAGTAAATACAATTTATACCACATTTCAACAAATGTGGCAAGCACAGGACCATAAAATGTTTGCCAATAGTTGCATTTGGTCCTACTTGCCTGTTAAACTATGTATGTGTCTGCTATTAGAGGAGATGTGGCCCTGATCTTATGCTTTCAAAACACAACCCTACCTTTAAATCATCAGGAGAAAAATGTGTGATTAACACACACAGCAATGCACACTTTACAAAATTACTCTTGCTAGTACCATTTTAATTTGTAGAATTTTGAATAGTGTTTTATTAAACTGTTCTGTGATAAACATTTACAATGAAGTTGGATCAGAATGATGGATATTGGGCAGGATGTCTCACCCTCACTGCAGTTAAAGCCCCTCCAGCCAGACGCACATGAGCAGCCGTACGGGTCTCTGAGACAGAAGATCAAAGCACGACACTGTCCGTCTTTACAGCTTTCCTTACAGTTCCGCCCAAAACGGCCCTCTCCACACACTACACAACACACACAACACCACACAACACAACACACACCATAACACACAAAACACAACACACAAAACAACAAAGAGCACAATACAACAAAAGCACAAAACAACAAAAGCACAAAACAGAACACAACACACATAAAACACAACAAATACAACGCAGGACAAAACACACACGCACACAACACAACACAGAACGTGACACACACAATATTAACTTTCCTAGAACTTTCAAAATGACAGTTTTAATGTTTTTGTTACTTAACAGAAACATTATGAAAATGTTCTTACAAC
>JAZGTK010014379.1:0-13768 GCA_036877625.1 Ambastaia sidthimunki
AATGTTGTTAGCCAGAGTTTGTGGGCTCTATGAATGGACTAGATTTACAGTTGGGAAAATCCCCTTTGCTGGTTGGGGACACCAAAAAGGAAAAGCTTGTGTATTTCACAGGGCAATGAGAGGCCACCCCACACCCCCCATTCCCAGCTCTCCTTACACAAGAGACCCCTTGTTTCTCTACCCATATGTATTTTTCACTCTGTGCTTGCTCAGATTCTAACAGTGTAAACGTACAGCTCAGAGGTCAGAGCGGCTGCTTTCTGGCTGATGTAAAAACAGTATCCGGGATGAAAGCAGTGATGGAGTATTGAGCATTAAAACAGTGAGTTATGGGAAACAGAAGCACGGGTGGAGACGGGCAGTGTCTGTATAGCGCTGTCATTGGCTGATTACCGTATCAATATGATAATGTCTGCCTTTCACGTTCTCAACCAGGCACCCACACGGTCACAAAATGTTATTGGTTTTATTAAATATCAGGTTAATGTGTTGACAAAATTATAATATTGGTTGCTTGGTGATCTCAAGTCTCAAGTGCAAGATAAACTTACAACCTATAGACTGTGGAAACAATAAATTATCTATGAAAGATCTAAAAACCAGGAGAGAAAATAAATTTGATTTGTCATTTCAGAACTTCATCACATGCCACTGGTACTTGTGCCCCGACGGTATGACCAAAATTATATGAAATGTAACTTTCTTTAATTAATAAACAAGCCGAGACTTCTTACGTTGCAGTAACAGAGCTGTACAATACAGAATGTGATCATAATATCGTACCTACTTTGGTTTCTCACCCCATATTGTTTTTTGTGTGTGACAGGTGATTCCGTTCCCTATGTCATGTGATATTCGAGAAGATTGTGCATGTCGAGACCCCGACGCCCAGGAAAACAACAAAGGATTCCGTCACCGGCCCATCGGCTGAGCTCTGAACCCCGGTGGGCTTGATGGGAAACCATTCCTCTACATGCTGCTTACAAGAGGGTCTCTCCACTCACACCACACTTCAACATACCAGCCAACATGCCCTTATTTCATCATCCAACAACTTATGAGGGTATGACACCCAAACAAAACAAACAAACAAACGGTCGACCAAACAAATCAACAACACATTTCCAGTAGAATGAAAAAGTGGAAGTTTTACTAGAGCTTTATGGCAATACAGTAGCAATGGTAGATCAGCTCAGACGAGCCTGTGCTGACAGTTGTGTTGTTTTATGTTTGCTTTCATTGATCATTATTTGTGCAACCATGGCAATGTTGTTTTTACGTACAGACAGGAGAAAAGAAGGGACAGGGACACAAAAATGCAGCTGTTGATGTTTGACTGTCGGAGCATTAAAAAAGATTTCAAACAAACAAAAGCCATCAAACGAAAACCAGATGAATAAGAATAAGAGGACCCTTGATATTTTCATGATGCCCCTTAACGTCTGACCTCTGAGACTGTCTGCATGACAGTTTAGCCATTCACTCTTCATATATTAAGTGTTCTGTGTTCTTACATTTCTCTGATGTGGAAATACACAAATGGGCTTAAATGACAGAATATAAAATCCAAATTTGTGACATTGCGACAAGAAAGGCTGCACACACGAATAGCTCGCACTCTTCCAAATGTTTGCACTGCTCTTACACACTTGCACAGAAGTATGAAGCACAGAGGGATGATGGGAAGGTTTCACAGGAAGACGCAGCTGCTGTGGCATTAAATCACCAAATCTTGTAGATCAGCGAGAAAAGAAAATCATGAGAGGTGTTAATTCAGTGAATTAAACTCCAGTTGCTGCTAGTTTTGCTGATTTGGCCGTGCAGCTGGTTCAGTGGTGTGTGTTTTAAGTCCCATGTGGAACACTTCACTGTGTGTTTACTGGGCCTTGAATTTGAACGGTGGTCCACGAAAGTTGTCTTTGTTACCAGCAGTGTGCGAGGAGGGTGTCTGCCGACGTGATGCAGTTAGTATTAAGTTCCCCATAGCATCAAACCAGATGCTGTGTTCTCTCGATTATGTCTTTAGCCTTGGTTTCCTGAGGAAGGGAACCTGTTTGTGTCTCCTTCAGGTACAGAAGTTGATGATATGCTCTAAAGGTGCCCTAAAAACTCGCAGGGGCACCTGATGTGTATCAGCACTGCTGTGGGCCAGTTAGACTGACATGATTAGACTGAGATTTGGACACCAGTCACACCAGAGATGTTCCCTCATAGCACCAAACCAGACACAGTGTCTCAATCCCTTTCTCAGAGAACCGAGGTTACAACCGTCTGAGAGACGTTTTCTAAAGCAGATTAGTTTGTGAATTAGTTTGTGTAAAAATTTAAAAGCTATTATTTCAGAATAAATTTGGCCTGTTAATGTTTTTATTTGATCTCTTTTGGAATGATTTTTCATTGGCAAAGCATCAAGCTTTGCATGTTGCTAAGCAACACAAATTAAACCAGAATATGTGAGCGGATTAGCCAAGTATTATGTAATAACTTAATAAATTTTAACAATAAATTTAGTTATTTATTGACAAAGAGAATGTAATTTAGGCTTCACTGGTAAAATCGCAGTATTCTAGAATGTGAAACATCATTGCTGGTATTATAACTGTAAAGAGCAGTTTTTAGATTCAGTGGTAGGATAATCTCATTGGTGATTATGCTGTAGTTGCTCCTGTTTTTATTTGGTGCTTATTTTACCCGTAATTGTGAATAACAACAAACAGCATCTTTACTGGATCACTATAAAGTCTGTGTATTTTCAGTTAATCACAATATTAATATTCTACAATCTCATACATTGATGTTATAAAACAGTCAATGTAAAAGCAGTGTGATCATTCTGGGGACTCAACATAAGCCAATGCACATTATCTTTTAATATCCACACATTGGTCCATACAAACCACTTACTGTAGTTCAGATATTTCTATAGATATTTAAGGAATTAGAAGCATTTGTCTTTGTTACAGTCTTCCGCAGCTCTGAAAAGTATCTTCTGAAGAAATTTCAGCTCTGAGTCCTGCAAACAACAGCAGCTGTTGGCTTTATTTACAACACAAGTGAGGCTATAAATTCAGATCCTCTCACGTTACAGCTCAACAAATGATGAGAGCTGATTTCCGGGGCAACAATAAATGATTGCATTGTTGTATTCTTGCAGAAGGGAGAGCCGTTGTGTGTATTTATATCTGGTGGTATTGTAAAAAAATGTATCTTTATTCTCTCAGTATTTTTATCATTGACCACAGTTTGCTGCACTTGTCTTCGTCTTTGTACAGTCGTTTTGCCAATGAAATATATATATAAATATACACACAAATTTATACGTTTACCATATAAAGCTGCTATGGTCAGACAGGTAATCATAAATGTTGAACTAAATAGTCTTTTATTGTATGACATCTTTGAATAGTAGTACTTTTTTCTTTGTGGTGTTGTTTTTGTCTTTTTCTTTTGATAATGAATTCTGTTCACTACCTTACATTAAAACTACAGACAATACAGACAATAAAAACACTGCTACCATCAAAGCATATCCAAAGCAAAACCATGTGACCTACGAGAGGCATGCCGGCAGTGGAAGTGAGAGAGCATTGAGTCACTCATTATGACTTATTAATACAACATTTCCTCCAGTGTAAAGATCATGTCGTATTCAGTCTGTATTGACGTCTTTGTTGCTAGTATTCAACTGTGTGCTATTATTGCATAGTAAATGCTAAACACTGCTGCTTTAATGCATTGATCACTTGGAAGAGTGCCTACAACAAATACACATGTACGTGCAATTCTATAACCCGTTTCACAACCGTTTCAATTCCCACTGAAAATGGACCATTACTTCATGTGCCAGATAAATTCAGTTCTTCACTGGGGTATCGTACACACGTACAATCTCCTTTTCAGTCCTTTTATCCTGGAAATGTCAAGGAAAGCTCAACTTTTATCGTTTCTTCTGAAGCCATGAAAAGGAGATGAAATCAGATGAAGTTTGGTGAAAATGTTTGAGGAGGAAACCTTTAACAGTCTACTGTAAACTGAACAGGATCTTTTGCTGTACTGTACCTCATGCCTGTAATGTTTGCTGCTTATTCAGTATTTTAGTAATTTAAATCTCTCAGCAATATACAATGTTGTAAATAATAGAATTATTTATTAAAAATGTTGTCATTTTTTATTTATATTTACACAGTTCTTGTAAGTTATTTTTATATGTCTTCAGTGTTATTTGGTGTGATCAAAGTCTTTTTTATTTACTTGCTGTTTGTTTTGTGTTGCAGTAAGAAAGTTTTACCATATACACGCAAAAGAAATGTTTTCACAGCCACTCAGTTTGTATGAGTAATAAATAAAGTCTTTAATGCACAAGGAAAATGTGTCACCTTTAGAAAATTGTACAAAGCTTTCATTTGCTGTATTGACTTGTTTTAGATTCCGTGTGTTTGTGTATTCTGGGGAAATTGGTCGCGTGGCTGTGTGGATACATTGAGCCAGGCAGGAGTGATGGGGCTCTTGAGGTGTAAATAGTAAAATAGGTGAGAGAAAATGAAAGACTGTCTGTGGTGGCCAGACGGCTGATGTTTAGAAAATCCTCATGTTTAGATTCCCTCTATGATCGTATACATGCATCTGAAATTTCATTCTGGCTACAGAACAAGGTGCATCCTCGTGTTTGTTCATTCATTCAAAGTTGTATCTCAGCAAAACTAATGTTATATTTTGTATACATGTGTAAATCATGTAATTTAAAGATTTCAGATTTCATACATGTGGCGTTTGTTTGAAGATCAGCCGTGCGGTTTTACAACGTAGAGTGAATTTAATCGACTGTAGAACGAAACTCCCCAAAGTCACGTTGAATTCTGAGATTACAGTTTCAAATGAGTAGAAACGTTTTCAGTTTCTTCTCTTTTCATTTTATGGCTTCAGTATTTAAACACAGCTGTGGTGTTTTGCTTCAGAAATGCACATTTTCATCAGTAATCTATCAGTTCAGCTAGTGTGTTTAATCAGGTGCAGTTCACTTACAGTGACAGCATGATCAAAACCATGTTCCCAGAGATTTTGGTGGCGTGCTACTTTCATCAAAGTAGTTTAGCAAATTTAGATGTATTTACCATAAAGTTTATTGCAATGAGAGATATAACTTATCCAAAACATGTCATCTGAATATTACTTTTGTTTTTTTGTTCCTTTAGTTTTCATATCCTCATATCTAAATCAAATATGTTATATATTGTTTATATATTTTTTCACAAGAGTGTTACTTGTTCTTTTCTGTGCCCATTATACATCATTCTTTGGTTTTTGAATTAGCAAAATCTTCTGTGACTGCACTGACAAAAATCAAGACCAGATATAATCGCAAACCTGTTTCACCTTGATATTTCTCAAATCTTTTTACACTGATGGTTTCCATAAAGCACTGGTTAGGATCAATAAACCCACTTCTCTCAGTAAACTCATTCAATGCACTGTTCTGCGCTCTTACCACAATCCTGTTAACCAACTGATTTTTTACCATTTACCATTTTTATCTTATGAGAATTGTTGCATCTCTTTCATTATATATATATATATATATATACAATGAAAATGTCACAGAAAAGATGAGCGTACTGTATATTTTCATGAAGTCCTCAAGCATTATTAACAGTAAATACATTAATGTTATTTTTCCTGATATGTTTTATTTAGAAAATAAACACTGGTTAATTAAATACAATTGTACCTCTTGTGTTTTAATTGCATGTGACTTTGTATAATGTGAAAACAGTAATGTTGCTTTTTATTTGGGAATCATGTTAAGATAAACTCAAAACATTGAGTTGATGAAAATTAATGAAATCCTGTTCACAGGCCATGTAGAAATTTTTGTCCAAAATTGAATAGCTAACGTGACAAATCATGATTTTTTTCTCTTAAAATGTAACATAAACTAAACTGTGCTGGCTATTTAAAAGAATAAAATCAAGAGAATGTAGTTAGTCAAACCTGTTCATGGGGTTTTCAAATAATGTTCTCCAAACAAATTATCCTGTAGCACAAATTAATATCAAGAAAAGTCTTGGCTTACTTTAAATGCATTATTTCATCTTTCTCACTGCCTCTTTGCTATAATACACTGACTTTATATGAAGTTGTAGAATTACAGCATTGGTAAGAGAGTAACGGAAACCAATGCAATTTTCCCTTCAGCCCTAATAATCCTTATAATAAAACCCTCATCTTGGCACTGATGTATAATGAAGAGCTTGAGGTTCTGTAGGAGTTTGAGACCCTCTCAGGGAAGTTTGGGCTGGAGAATTTAAATTGTGGAAACACTGTTGCCGGTGTAAAATCTTGATGGGGAGCAGTCGTGCTACAGACTGCAGCTGTTTGCACTTATCTCCGGGCAACACACAGACTTGGGCCAAGATTGACACCAAGGTCGCGTGATAAATAGTGGTGGGCAGAGCAAGACTTTGTGAAACAGTTAAACAAATAACAAACCTACACCCGTCTCCATGGTGACACCTAGTGGTCACTTACACGTGTTGATCTGAAACAACATTGATAACATTCAGACCAGCATTGACGAATTACATATAACCTACATGTTATTTGTGTAACAAGAAAATGTGGGGAGGAGCTTAATGTCTTCTCGAACCCCTTGAGTTTCTGTGTCAACACTATTGTAAAAACCATTTTAAAAATATGTTTTTGTAATGTTGTTTTTTATGTGTTTTGTAAGCTGTAGGCTCCTCTGTGTGACCAACTGTAGGTTGTTTTGGTCATGAAAGTGAAGATTAATAAAAGAAATCACACTATAATGTCCAACACTTGTTATGTATAAAGATTTTTAGTCAAAAATGCTTATTGCTCTGCTGTTGAACTGTAACCGGTCTTTCTCGCACCCGCTCAAACCAACGATCAGTCCATCATGGGAGTCAGAGGCTAAAGGCTATAATGACCTCAAAGCATCTCTCGCTCCTCTTGAGATCGGCAGTGAGGCTTACAGGACCATGTTTTGCATAGAATTTCTCCTTTTCTAAACGGTACATTTGTCAAAAACTGTTTAGATTTCACTAATGATTAGACAGTGGGAAATTATTTCCTTCACACTTTTAAGACCCCTTAAAAATTATGTATAATAATATAGAGAAACTATAGTGAAAATATTTTAATATAATACGCAAATACTTTTGAGTGGCTTCAACGGAGAAATCACCAGTGGACCAACAGCCACATCATGACCTCTTGGTTTAGACAAACCTGAGATCAACTTAGTGCTTCTAATAATGCTATAAATAGCGAGAGAGAATACTTAACCAGTCTAACAGAGCAGTTACATTACACAGAATTAAAATTAAAAACGGCAATGCAATCTTTTTCAAAGCCAGCCATGTTTGTGTTTGCTAACAGTCGGAGGGCACTACAATCTGTGAGTAGGCAGTAAAATTGGCTTGAGTAAGACAACTGTGGCTTTGTGGTCTTAGAAGTAGCCAGTTTAGTCCCAGCTTCACAAGGTCACCCAAAGGTCCAGCTACAGCTGGAGATCTGAGATCAGAGCGGGTGTCCCTCTCCTTCACTGAGGGTTTTTCCCACCGGTTGCCACAGAGCAGGAAAAACTGAAGAACAAATCAGTTTTGGAAGTGCCTGTGACCTCAGCCGACGGTGGTGAACAATTATACGAATGAGTCTAGCTTGTTATTTTTCAGCTCTATTCTGGGGACCTTCAGCTGGAGGAACTGGTGGAAATACTTCTGCTAACTGGTGGTTAGCGTGAAAATATAAGCGCCGTAAACAAGCGTACAGGATGTGAGAATAAATAGCTGGTTCTTTATTTGTGTCGGCTTTTGTAGCTAATTGGAACCTCATGATCTCAGATTCCACGCGACCATGTCAAATTGCAACACGTACACAGCGAATTAAATTTAGTAAAAACCATGTTAAAAATATACTGAGTGTAATAAAGTATATAAATGTTATGAAGTATATAAAATATAGAAATAAGCTTGAATTTTAAAAACAGCTTTCAGATCATAGAACCAGTAAAATAAGGGCAGATTATTGGTGCTATATTGAGATCATATACAGTACAGTAATACATATGCATATATTAGTTCAAGGGGTATTCAAAGCACCTATACAGCACCTACAGTACAGTCAATGTATGCTTTATTATTGAGGAAGCTTTACAGTGTATTCAGAGGTCAAAGTGTGACATCATGCTCAAGTTCAACTGAACATCAAAGTGTTGCAGTGCAAATAGAGTTTAGCAAATAATCATTTTACATCTAGCAGCAATCATTTCAAATCTTACATTACTCAGAGTTTTTTATCTGGGTAAGGTTCTTTTATATATTACAGTAATAGTTAATAATAGTTAATAGTTAACAACTTCAGTATTCAGTTAGTTTAGTTAGTTTAGTTAGCAGTGGTTTTGATTAATGGACAAAAGGACCTGAGATTGAATTCTGGCTCCATGTAATTTCTTTTATAAACCAAATACATATGCAACTGACCTCGACAGCCGTGATTTCTGTCATAGGGACAGAAAGTCACAAGTTTCAGGAGAGGTTGAGTGGATCATGTTAGGTTCTTGTCATGATTATGTGGAAACATTAATCCTTTGAGGCTGTCTTAAATTAATGCACATACCCTAATAAAAATATAAAATCTCTGTCTAACGGCTAATGGTAATAAAAGCTGTAAAAATAAAAGCATACCAAAAAAAGAGAAAAGGCCCCTAGGCCCCATTATGTCTATGGGTAAAATGTAATGTTTGTGGTGCAAAATGTACCCAGGCTCTATACGTGATATTTTTATGGGCTCTTTTGCTTACACCCACAGAACTCACTGCTGTTACTGAAAAATAGTCTGAGAACAACTGAGAACATTGCAGGTCTGCTGTGAGGATTCCAACGGATTGTGTTACTTTCCAGAATTCTCCTGGCACCAGATGAAGATTCAGAGCCATTATCCGGCATGCTTGCTTAAATAGTTCTCTCCATATAATTTCGGCATTAATGTTAAAGCAAAAATGAGCTCTACCGTCTCACATTTTTCCAGAGTCATGACCACCACATCGTTCTCTTCGCCCCTAATCCCAACAGACATGTTCTGCCCTGTACGATTCTTCAAAAAGACGAGCCATCACACCCAGACAGTCATGAATTCCATCCAGTTTTTAGAGGCAACAGCAGAAGCTATACGACAACATAACATGTAACATCTGCCTGTGCTGAAAGCTACGAATGATGAATCTTTGAAACCTCCTTTGAAACGTTTTCAGTGATATTTTAAATTGGGATCGCTTACAGCAATTAGTTTTTCCAACATCCGTTGCCGCTCTTTAAAATCACAAACATGGAACGATGGCAAGCGAGAGAACCGGCGTACCTCAAATTAGACTTTGCTTTAATTTATTAATGAGACAAGCCTAAGTATTTTGGTCATTATATTTTACAACACTGTTTTGTCTCACGTTATGATGCCATAAAAGTTATCGCTGGTCTGAAACTGCTCTGATTGAAACACTGACATCTGGATTTAAGTCCTTCTGCAAGAAAACATTTTCTGATCCAATAAAAAAGCGTTTTAATCATTTTTTTGATTCGAGATGGTGGGGTTGGGGGTGCAGACTAATCTTTTGGGAAATCTGTAACAGCAAGTAAAGTTTTGAATCTTCTAAAATCGGCCTTGTAAAATTGCTTTTGGAATTTCCGAATTTATGTAAAAAGTGTTCAGCTATTTATAGTAGTAAAGATACATGCAATTTTTAAAATTCAAGCAAAAATACAAGCAAATGAGCCATAAATAAGCCAAAAAAAGTTTTTAAAATGTCATTTTTTTCATTGTTATCTTTACTACAGAATGTTAAAACAATTTTAACAAAAAACTATTTTGTCTGTGGTGACATTGGGGTGAAAATATAAACAAATTCAGAATTCTTGTGTGATGCATATATATATATATATATATATATATATATACCAATATACACATACAATATTAGTAGCTAAATTAAATCTATTTTCTCAAAGTATTTTCTCAAAGGGCCAAAAAATACTCATAGTTGAAGAAAAACATATATGTCCAAAACATTTAAAGGAACATGACATGGTTTATGGCTGCTTGGTACATGTGGAAAAAAACAAGATAAAAGTTAAAGAGGTAAAGTTTTTATATCTCTAAGAGTTTGTAAATAAAAGTTGAGCATCTTGAAAAAGAATACAGCTCATCCAGTTATTCAGAAATAGAACTAAAACATGTTTATAAATGAATTAGTACTGACTTTAACCTGCAAATTAAATGAACACTCAAGCTCAAACCATTGTCATCTTGTTATAACTGGTGTTTGGCTCACATGTCTCCTACAGTTTCAGAAGAGATCTCACTAATGTCTCAAACTCCGATACTATTGTGTGCAGTCAAAGTCTGAACCCCAAATGATCAGAGCTCTCCACAATTGTTTGCATAGCTTTACAGTATATAAACATGTATATGCTTTGCATTATTGCACGTACGGTTTTATCACGCAGTATCCTTTCAATAAACGTTTTGTTTTTATATAACCGGTGCCGATGTGACATTTCAGCCGAGACGTTTCCAGTAGAAGACACAGACAAAGTGTGTGTGTGTCCGTGTTTGTCTATACAAATCTGTTTGTCTACATCTTCTGGCGCACAGATTAAAGGAAGGAGAGAAATTGGCAGCTTTGTGTTGCAGGTTTGTTTTCCAGTACTTGGGTTGCATTCATTCCCTCAAGTGCACTCTGATAGCACGCACTGCCAAAAAAGCTTTTGAATGCTATTTGACTGTCACTCTTATCAGCACTATGACATCACACGATAGAGGAAATATTGCTCTGCTGATCTGGGGTCAGCCGGGGGAACATTCCTCCAGCCGTTTGGAGGGTAGCAGGAAAGTCGACTGCTCCTGCAGCAGTTGTTACACAGGTTAGAATCAACACAACTGCTGTGGTGATATCTGAGTCAGGACACTCAGACAGGGCATTGGGTCAGAGCCAGTGTAACATAGTTTCACAAACTCACGCATGCTGTCGGGATGAGAGGTGCGATACACAGCTGTTTGGAATTATTGTGGAATTTTGTTTGGGAGAGAAAAATGTTCTGGAAACCAAGAAAATTCTTGTTTTGCCTTTTTATTGGAGACCTTATGGTTTTATTCTTACGAGAAAGCGGGAGGTGACTCTCTCCTACAGCCTGGTAGATGTGTCACTTCACTGTGGGTTTAGTTACGGGGGGGAAGTGTGTTGTCAGTTTGTTTAGTGCACTTATTTATGCACTTAGGAAAACAGCATGATGTGTAGAGCAATAAAAACAGACCGATTGGTTGACTAACACATAACCAACTTTAGACATGGTCACGACATACAAATCACACCAGTGTAAATGTAACCACTGATTAATTATTACACATTTGATTATGAACATGTTATGGGCACTGCGAACGAGTTAAGACTGAGTTTTTGGGTGAACTATTCCTTTAAGTTTACATATAGATGAATTCAGGACATATTTTAATGTCTTGTAACCTGGAATGACCCTTTCATGACAGCCGTGATGAAAACACCTCAGTGAGATTTGCTTTTCACTAACAAACCTGCCAAAACTGTGTTCAGTCCACTCATACACAACTCCATCTGGACAAAAAATTACCATTTACCTTAAGACCTCACAGGACAATAGCCCCTGGCTTTTGGGTTACACAGACAGAAAAAATGAATTCGATATATCAAATCACTACGATCCTCAGACAGGAAATCTCAAATGGATGTAACACTGAGAGCCAATTCTACACAGTATTTTTTGTATTTCTGTTGTATTAGAAACCATCATAAACCTCGACTATTTTGCTAATATCATTCAAAAAATAAGTTGTTGTGAAGAAAGGGACTATAAAGAATTTGTTTGGCAATCCACTAAATTGACCAATAACAACCAGCATGTAAATTGTTTTATATTCTTAGTACAGAATATTCAGTTTCTGGGTTTTGTTTGTTGTTCTTGTTCTCTTTGGAAACCTGCCGTCGTCTTGCACCAAACGGCCCAAGAAATATTTCAATAAAACTGCAGACAGCAAACAACATATTTGGAGCCTGCTGCCCTACCGGACCACCTTTGGTCTCCTGCCTGTGAACAAGAGCGATCTGCCGTGGAGATGATCTGAAATGACCTTTGAAGACACCTGGAATTTGCCAGCATGGTCAATGGGATTGTTTTTGTTTTTTTGGATGACTCCCTTAACAGTAATATTGTATAACCCACACTGTGGAATACATCATTAACATCTATTTTTCTTGGCTCTTCTCTAGACTCAGGTTAGAAACTGAGGAAATACAAACCAAAGGTTTTTTTTTTTTTTTTCAGAAATGAGGTTAAGATGCCTATAATTGTCCACATTTTTCTAATCAATCTGTGGCACGGTTTGAAGGATACTGATTTAGGAATACTTTGGGGTGAATAATGCAAAATGAAAACTTTGGAGTATTTCAAACATTGGCAGAGGCATTTGAGAGCGGAATATTTACAGCAGGAAAAATGAAAGATATAATGAGAAACATTTGAGCCATTGAAAGAAGGCAGGGAAACAGCAAAAATAACTTTTGGCACAAATGTTGTCATAGTTACAATATGAATTTTGCTGCTATATATTATTGAGATAACATTCTGTGTAACTAACTTGATTAATTTATCTTTCAGGGTACGTTTATACTCACAGGCCCAGCATTGCAATTTCTAAACAAGCTTCCTCTGGTAAGACATTAACTCAGATGGAGTTTTGTGAGCAGATAAAACTCGTTTTTTGCGCATGTGTGCAGATACTTATAAAAGACAGTGTATAAAAGACAGAAAGATAAAGGCTGGGTTGCCTTTAAGAGATGAAGACTCCTGGCTCATCGCCTGCTCTCCAATCTGCTGATGATGAACTGGTGACGAGGACGGACCCGGGATCCATTTTTAGCGATGAGTTCATCCTTTACTGCGGGGGGGAGAAGAGCAAGAAAGCAGCTAGTCACTGTCCCTCTGACATTCTGGTTGAATATCATTTACTTGAATTTACGTAAATATATCAGTTTAGTGCCTGTCACACATACTGCAAACGAATGTTAGTAACAAAGTAAATTAAATGTGTTTCTTTAAGGGTACATCCAAAATGACCTCATGTCACCTGTTGAATTTCCGGATGAGAAATGTTGGTGTCAACAGAGGGTCACAAGCGCACTTGATCCTCTTAAAAAACATATTTTCAGACAAATGTGTTTCAACAGTAAGCTATAGGACAAAATGACCATTTTACAAATTTCTCTTCTGTAAACATTTTTTCAAAATGCAAACAGTTTTCTGTAAGAAGTACAACCTGTCCATGCCTGTCACGAGTGGCAGAATAAAAGTGATATTTCAGGGTTTTACATATTTTTTTACACTTACAATACACTTGCATAAACGTCAATTATTGTCACTATTAATATCAGCTATTACCACATCATTACAGATCCATGAACATAGATTAGTAAGAATTAAAATGAATGTAATTTTAAGCATAAGACTGCAACATAAATGTGGACAAAATGGGTCTGACTACATAAATGCACTGTATTTACTTTTAGTGTATTTAGTTGATACACTTATCCTGGTTCATTTTTAGATGTTACAGGCAGGATTTCCAACACAGGAAGTAAACATTCCCTCCAGAAAAACTGTTGGAACAGTTTATTAAGTACAATTACTATCTTATTGTTACAAACTATTTACATAATTAAATA
>JAZGTK010014380.1:0-13767 GCA_036877625.1 Ambastaia sidthimunki
GTCTGTCTCTAGAGATTAAGACCATCCCCACCCACTTACCTACCCCAGGTAAGTTTAGTCTTTCTTTTCAGTCAAAACCTGAAAGTACAAACTGTACAACTTTACTGTTGCACAATAAACAGAAGTCTCCACTCAGAGAACAAACACCCAACATTGACGGGGCTAAACTATGGCCGTAATTTTCATTTAGTTATATTAATGACTGCTATATTGACGTAGTTTTAACTATCTAATCAAAATCGAAATATAATGTTTCTGTCCAATGAAAAACATGCACCTCCACTTTTGACTTGATATGTAAGAATTATCGAATAGACATGAGGCTGGAAACCAAAGTCATGAAACTGATTTTAATTTGAACATTAAGTGGAAGATTATATTAAAAAATCTTTATAATTCAGTAACCTACTATACCAATTAAGTTCTGTATCTGAAGGTGCACCAATACAAACCAAGAAAATAGTGTCCACACTTGCTAACATCCATGTAAGTCCAATAAAAAAAATAATGAACAGTTCACTAACAATAGCGTAATGATACAGTTCTATTGTTCTCTCTTATTATTTATCTTGTAACATTGTTTATAAAGTAAATAGTTTTTCTATGCACCAAAAAAATATTTTTTTGAAAATATGTGCCACGCTGTGGTCAAAAAGTCAGTGGACTGGACAGGTTTTTCAAATGGACAGTTGCAATATGATTCTGTTAGATCTGTCATTCTATGTTTAATGTCAGCAGTAATTCATTTGAATTTAATGCTGCAAAGCATCTTTCCACCAGTTTGATTTAATCATTATTGAAGCGCAAACATTCACGCTCCATGAGGACGTACTGTACTTCTGCTGATGTCAGCTGCCAACAGCTTATCTGGCTTCCTCCCTTTCACGGTTGTGCCTTAACTTGTTGGATGTTGCTAAGCAGTTGTGCAATGCATTGTGATTTGAGCTGTTCTGTGCAGTTTAGAGTCTGCAGATGGCTGATGTATTCCCATGACACCACAGACTGAAGATTTACAGTGAGTTGGGTTGCTCAGATCAGGAATGAACAAGCCAGAGAATGATGTTGTTTTTATTTCATGAAATGTTCGACAGTGTTCCCTCTTAATAAATGGGATAATTATTCCTGATCATAGGTTGTTTTAATCCCGATCACTCCTCCCTACACAGGTAGTTGTTAATTCCTGTCTCATGACTTGTTCACTTTTATACTTCAGTTTTATTTGAAATATTACCTAACATTGTTGCATAATATATTTCATTCAACAGTAACCGTATGACAGAAAGCTGTAATTATTTTTTCAAGTTTAAACTAATATGGGCATGATATTTTTAAGCCGTAATTTTGTAATTTGACTAAGCCTAGGGCTATGTGATATACCTAAAAAAACTAAATATTTTTAGCCTTTTGAAGATTCTATATAGATTCCATATATATACGCATTTATGTATTTGCTCTGAAATGGTTTTAAAGGTGTATTTGTCAGCCAGTATAACCAACGTTTAATCAAACACCCATTGTTGCCAGGGAGCCATATTTTCCTTACAAGGCAATGATTTAGATTTTAATTTAGTTGTGATGGACTGGCCCACCCGTAAAGTATATTATAGTATTATACAAATACAGCTAATTCCATAAGCAATTAAGATTTCAAGATTAAAAGCTGACAATTTAGATGAAAGGGAATTTGTAGAAGACAGAATACTGGTTGAAGTTCATACTTTTCCTTTGCTCAGCTGTAACCTCTCTTTTCATGTTTCAGTCTGTACCTTTTTACAATCATAAAGTCAGCAGTATCATTAAAATGTGTATGTATATATATATATTTGCACCAGTGTTCTCTAAGTTAAACTAAGCATGCGATGATTTTGAGAAACTCTGTCCAGAACAATATTTTAAACAGTTCTGAATACATGAAAAATGTACATAATATGTGCATTAAACCTTTGACTATCTTTAGGGTTTAACTTCTTTGTTTAGAAACATTCTTGTATATTTGTAAATATATATATTGTAGTAATGGTTCTGTCTACACTGCAACAGCACTGTGTTTAAATATAGTAAATGTATTAATGTACTTTCAGGCTTGGCATGGCATACCATTGTATTCATCAAGGCCTCAAGACATATTCCTGGATTTTTGGTCACATGCTCTGTGTGCACAATAAAGTATGCTTTGAAGGGCTGTGCCTTACAGCAGTGCAAGCTCAAAGCATGAATTAAAATGCCAAATACACCACAAACATTCAAATAATACTACGCCATAGACTCAGATTAGACCATAAAACCACATTCGCTCTAATAAATGTCCCTTATCTTCTAATTTCCTGATATCGCCCTGTTTCAGCTTTTTGTTTGTAGACCAGGAATAACTTGTCACATTTTTCCTGACCCATTGCTAAACTCCATAGCTGGCTTTAGACTGCTGCCTTGGCTGTGGTGAACTTTCCTGTGGGGAGAGGATAATAGTGGTTGGTTGCTAGGGTAAACTTCATCCTGGGTATGTTTTAGGGATTTTGCATTAGGAAAGCTCCATAATTACTCCCTTTGGGCTTCTTTAGACAATGGTTCAGCACATGGGTTAAACAGTACTATACTCATTAAAAATGTCTGGGATCCACATCTCTCAGGAAACAAAACAGCCTGATGAGATGAGAAGAGCGACAGAGAGTTGGCACTCATTGTATTGTTTCTGTGGTACTTTCTGAAGATTAGATGGAATGACAGTGTGTTTTGTCTGTTTGTGATTTGAAGTTCAGCGTAGTGTCGCATTTTACATGGTCTGTTAATCACTCAGACGTCAGAATAGTTCCTCATTATCATGTACCACCCCGCTTGCATTGTGACCTCTTTCAGCTTCAGATTGACAGCTTCCCTCTGTGCTCGCTTCCCCTCGTCCCGCCCACCACCGAGTAACTGATTCTGATCACCCGTGGTAATAAAAGTCACATGTCTGTTTTGAACAATAGCCTTTCATTTGGTGCCTGCATTCATCATGACTGTAATGTTAGTATTTAGCACACAAATTCATGCTAGGTGAGACAGAAAGAGAGGGAGGGAGAGAGAGCGAGGGAGACATATTTGTTCAGGGTATTCGTTATGCTCTGAACAAAGAAGTCTGGAAGTGCTTGCTTTTCTTTTCATTCCGCCCTCCTATTGGATAAAACAACTTCTCACGCACACTCTTCTTCTTTGGTGGTGGTTGCCGTGGGCAAACGGCTGCATGAGGTGTGCCATAATTATACTGGCAAACTGTTTATATACTTCCTTTCGCCTCAGAGCGCCTGCATAGTAAACCTGCATGGATGGAAAGCAAAGTTTGCAGACTTCAGCGACAAATGTTAACCCATTAAAGTCTTTGTTGTATCCTTATCAGATGGCTGTTATTTTTTGCTCCCTTTCTCTCAATAATCACTCATAATAGAGCTAAGACAAGTAACGTAACCCACCCCCTCTAACCTGGAAGAAGAGCTTCTTTTTCGCAATTGTTCACCAGGTCTTTGTGTTTTATCTCTTTAAAACGTAGCACTTGTGTGCCTCAATCTCTCGAGGATACGTTGGCATGCAAACTCACTGAAAATAAAAAGACTGACTTTACCTGTCGGACCGCACTGAGAAATTATTAGCATCCTCCAGGCAGTGAAGAGGGGGGTGCCCTCTATCCTCTGATTGGCTCGCTTTCTCCCTTTATTCAGAATGCCTCAATTTCTTAGAGCAATCAGGCTGTTCTTACTGGCCCTTATTCTATTTTTTTCTCCCACTTTCGTTCTCTGTGTTGGGATGGGCTTTTTCCTTCTTTGTGTTTGTGTCACTGTGTGAGCCACAGGCTGTAGAGTGAACTGTACAAGTCTCAGTGCTTAAGCAGCAGTCAATGCGATGAATGGAATCTGGGATCCATTCTGGCTGAACTCAGATCAGCTTTCTGAGAACAGTGGCTGTTAGGATGCCAAACAGAGGCTGTGACCACAGAGACATGGCACAGGTATGGCTAATTAACTACTTCCTTGGATTTAAAACTTGGAGTAGCCAATTGCCAATTTAACAATCAATTCTCTTTAAGGGCATGAGGTGTTTGTTTACTTAAAGTCTCATTGTGTTTTGTTCCAAGCACACACCTGCATACCGAGTCAAACACGCTGTGCTTTGTTCAGCCGCATGTTATTACACCACGCTTTAATGTAGCAGCCAGTGTGTGTTTTGTGTCACACTAATGGCTTGGGATTAATGTTTGTATTTTTCTCAGTGTTTATAATGTAATACATTACAGCTAGATGAGTATTTGTGTTCTTCTGTTTTCTATAGTGGAAACCAGTCAAGAATGTATTAGTTTACACTGTAAATGTAAGTCCTACACTTTCTGTTGGATTAACTGGAATAAATCAGCAAATAGGAGATTCTTTTTTGTTCATGTCTTGCTGGGGTGTCCTGCTGGAGCATTTTAGTTTATAGATGTGATGTGCCCTCCTAAATTCAGTCCTAACATGAGATCCAGCTACATACAAACATTAATTAAACATAACAGCAGGTGAAACTACAGAAGTGTTGAATGACATTGTCAGTTTGAACCAAAGAGCTTTCAGTCCTAAACTGTCATTATCTTTGTTTTGGTTTTCTCCTCTTCTTTATGATATAGCAAGATCTTGTTTGGTCTGAAATTAACAACACTGGTAAAAATTTGTTGCGTTCATGCTGATGGAAATCTTGCTGTGTCAGGTACGGTTGGATTCTGCGACTGCTGCTGTATTGTAAAACAGCTGTTGTTGTTGTTATTATTAATATATTTTTTTCTTTCCTCTTTTGCACATAGCCAATTGTAAATGTGTTAAATGTGTTGTTAAGACCAGGGATCAGCATAACAAACAAGGTGTGGTGTTGTTTCAGTGTCATGCGGGGCCCATGAATGTATTTCATTTGTCCCAAAGGAACAGAACTGTGGAACATTCCGGTTTCACCCTGAGCTGCCTGCCAGCTTTCCAGCCCCTGGCTAGTTCTGACTCCTTCAGTACCAGAAGAACAATCCCAGAGTCTGGCTTGATTTACAGTAACAGCCCATTGGGTTCTGCATAAGTTTGCTCACAAAAGCTTCTGTCCTTTGGTTGCCAACTGTCAACTGTTTTTCCCAGGGGAAAAAAGGGGAAACTGCCTCTGAAAACTGGAGATAAATAGTACTGAATTGTAAATAGTGTCCATAGTATCCAGTATCCTGCCCAAATATTCTCTGTTTTAAAATTGCAGGGTGGATTCTTTCCCTTCCAGGATCTGAGGCTGAAATATTTTAGCAGCTCTGGTTCATGCTGGTTCATTTGTTCGACAGTGCACAAAGAAAAGCTAGAACATGACTTTGCCAGAGGCTAGTAGCTTATTTGTGGGTACAGAAAGCTGAAGAGAATGATTGGCCACCTCAAGCTTGCCCCTCCTTTCAGATTTGCATCTTAACCACAGGCCTGGGGCAGCGGCCAGTCCCTCTTCTGAGCCTTAACCCTGGTGTTGGTGTCATAGATGGGAAACAAGGACAGCTGTGTTGCCCTTTCCCAGGCAAAGTGTTCCTAATGGTTGAACTGTAGTTTTTATTTGTACATTTACAAAAAAAGGTCTGCTACAGAATTGAGGTAATTTCCTGGGCATTCAATCATTCTCTTCAGCCTCAAATTATATCTGCTTCCTGTCTGGAGTTATGCAATCTTTTCAGGGTCCTCTGAAGACGTTTTATATTGGCAGGCTTACTATACCTATAACTGTAGAAGCAGTGTGTTTTATTCGTCTTACAAACATACAAACTTCTAGTCTAAAAGTTCTCTTTTCTTTCGAAGTCCCCTTCTTGTGACCATAGACATATTTGTTGAACTGCAGGCTTCATTTACTGCAGCATGTCCACAGACTGACCAGCTCTAACTGCAAATAGTGGCCAAGTTCTTAGAGAAGCTGCAGCCAAATAAAGGAGGAAAATTGTTGTGAAACATTGCTGAGAGTTACTCTTGAGTGTTTTCAGAAATCCTATATCTCTTCTCATTCCGCTTATCAGTCATATCCTGCATCTTGTATCTGTAAAAGGCCTGAAAGCTATTTTATGTCAGTATATAAATGCTTCTAACATCATTTTATGCATCATTCCAAACTGTGTGAGAACACAATTCATAACTTCCAGCTTCCAGGGGAGGTGTTACAGTTACGTCACAAAGGTTTAAAGAGTACGAAGCACATGCTTTCAGGTCTGCAATACAAATATCGATATTCCCATTTTTCCGAATAGGGTTTGGGGAGATGGTCAGTCAATACCTTCTTTCACACAGAAATCTTGGTAAATTACCAGTAAATTCCCTAAATGACTTTTACCAGTAAATACACAAATTTTTACTGGTAAGATTCCATTCACACATCTCTTTACCAGTAATGTACCAGTAAAGTCTGCATGTGTGAAAGGGGCTAATGTGGGATCTTTAATTCTCATCACTTTTACATTTTGTCCAATTCCAATATTGAATTAATCCTTGTACCGGCAATCCTCCAATAGCTCATAATATATGTGTGCAGACTCTCTCTCACACTCACACATACACAAAACATGCAATCTAATTATTGTTATTGATCACACACATTACCTCCCATCAAAGCCTGGTTTTGGAATTGTATGTAATGATTATTTGATTATTTGCACAGCTCTTTCCTGTTTATGCTTTTGTCTTACAGTAACTGACAAGTTTTCTAAGAACCCTAGAGTCAATCCTCAATTAACAATAAGTCTGTCAGAATCATTCATTGCACAACAATAACACGTTGTATTTTTAAAGCTGTTTATAACGCTCCTGCCATTGCAACAATGGTGGAGCCAATAACATGCCAAGATTTCAACAAGTCATGCCCGACTTTCCACATCTTTGCCTTCCTGTGACACAGTCACATCATGCAAACCTAACCACATACACAGACTGACAATAAAGATCAAAAGCATGCATGAACACGCTCTCAACTTCAGATTCTTAAACAGGTCACCGAGAACTTAATTTGTCTGAAAGAATTGGACTTGTTATTCAGAGCTGTTAGTGCAGGTGTTGTTGGCTTGTGGGTTTGTGAAACAGATAATGTGTTTTCTTCTCTTTGTTTCTTCCAGAGCAAAGCAGAATTATTTGAACAGAGCAGTAAGATAATGCTAGCAATGTCCCTGCATGGGACAGTATTTCCTTGACCACACCCCCTCCCCCTGGTGGACTAACATGTCACAAGCCTGCATTGTGTACAGCAGTTGAATGGTTAAAGTTACATATAGAAAAAAGTAACTGACTGACATATACTTTGCTGCATTTTCGTGTACTGCAGTGTTATAGCAAAATGGTCATTTAACTGCTCACTGTGCCAACACTACTGGTGTTAAAATAAGCGCAGTCTCTTCAGATCTTCATGTTGATGATTTTTTTGTGGCATGTCTTGGTGGGAAAAAAGCAGCACATGTGGAGCTGAAATGGTTAAAATTAAATATTGGTACTAGGTAAAGATATTAGAGCATATATAGCTCAGAAAGATCAACAACATAAATGTCCCTGAGTGCGTGTGATGTGTACAGCTCTGTTGTGTAGACATGCTGCTCATTTTAAACAATGAAAATGGTCAAATTATATGTCTCACAGTCTGACAATTAAGTTACACTCTTGCTGTGAGAACACATTGATAAATGATCTGGTCTCATCTTTGTTCTGTTTGGGGTCACTTGACTCTGGCTGAACTCAGTGTGTGAGTGTTTTTGTTATTAGATAGTAGTGGATGTTTAGGACTTTTATTTTTTGTATTGTCTTGAGGTAAAACTCTGACCAGTGGAATTGAAGAAGGTTTTTCAAAGAAATAAGTGGACAGAACGACATGGTTAGGGGGTTAAGGACAGTGAGAGCAGAGGCACATCAAAGGTTTGCTTTTCCAAACTTTTGGTATTAATAAGTGAACAAAATGGAAGCTTCAAGAGTTTGTCTTCTAAAGATGGGAATAGAAGGTCTTCTGAGAAGAACACTCCATAGGAGGCTTTTGATTTGACCCTCATAGTCTCATTGAGTCACTGTTGCCTGGACAGCACTGTGTAATATGCACCAACAATCTAATTGTATGTGCTTAACTTGCAATAAGCAGAACATTGCATTATTCCTGCTGCTTTCTCACGCTCTGTGTCCTGGGAGGTTCGGTTGTCATGGGTTGGGTTATAGTCTGGGCTCTGAAAATGACATTCCTCAACTCAGAAATGTAGACTCTGCAAATACAGAGCTCAACATCTGTCAGTAAATGCTTTCTTCACCTTAGACAGCTCTCTTGGTTTAATAAACTGCACAGCATACTGCATGTGCTATTCCATGCCTACCTGGAATCCCTGATTCTGATTGGTCACTTTTTTTAAACTGGCCATGAAACTATAACAGAATATCCACTTTTCCTACATCGCTGTGCTTGTTTAATGAATCATTTCGCAATCTCTTTTTACTCACAGAATAAGATAATTTAAACTGATCAGTAGTTTCATAAATCGGCAGTTTCTGTCCATATATTTGCAATTTTTATAAAAAATATAATTCAGTTAATTATTTGGTAAATTTGGGGGGAATAAGCAAAACTTTCTCACAGGTTTATAAGGACGTTTGCCGTTGAGTGAATGTGTAACATGATACATGATTTATGTGTAAGAGGTTTTACTGGTTATTATAGCCTGAAAAAACCCTTTACTGTAAACAAGCGTTGGGGGCCTAATCAGCCTGTCAGGTCCAAGCTTGTTTTTTGGGTTATTTATATCAGTGTCATTTCATAATCATTCAGTTTGCCAGTAAGACAATGTCATCCTTACGGTGAAGCCCAATATAGTGGCAGTTGCAGTGTTTTGCAGTGTCTATTTCTAAGTCCATTAAGACTAAGTCTATATAGCAGTAAAAAGCCAATTGGTTTGACAGAAACTGTTGATTATACAAGAATTTGGCTAGAATGAAGGAAATCTGAAGGAATGGATGTAGCAGTCTACTTAATATGCTCTTGAGGCCATTGTAAGTCAATGGAAGGTTGGTCAATGGCGTACTGATTTTAATCAGCTCAGTTAAACACTGTAAACACTGCCAAGATAAAAGCAATTGCGTGGAGACTTAGATAAAACATTGGTTTTGATGGAGCTCATGTGATGCCTCATATGATTTCTCTGTTGTACTGTAAACCTTCATGTGAGTTCATGAAGTTTTATTGTAAGTTTAGTTTAGAAGTTTAAAGTGACTTCTTATCTGTATTGTACTGTTATTCCCCTCAATGAGGGGAAAAAGTCCCAGAGTCAAGGGGGGCAAATAAGGTTTTACTGAATTTTATTTGTTGGTTTCATTTCAATGTTGGGTATATTTTTTCAGTACCTTTGTATCTATAGCCATGCCGAGTGGTCAGAACTGTGGTGGAAGGCCACTGCGAGTGTTCTGCTGGGTAGCTTAGTGCTCGCTGACTGCTGTAATTAAAATGCGTTTTGTGTCGGTTCCCAGCATGCTGCCTTTTCACCTCTGTCTTAGTGAAAGCCTTCTGACAGAGTTCATATCCATTATCAGAATATCATAAGCCTCTCCACAGACCACACAAAGCATAGTCACGCCGTCTCACTCATCCTGTGGAAATCTTCATCTGTTAAAGTGCAAGAAACTGAGGAGTGAATGTCACAATGGCTATATTCAGCAAAGGCCTCTGACTAAACAGTGTTGGACTAAATTAGAGAGAAAGAAAGAGAGGGGTAGTGGTTACTAGAGTTTGCTGGTCCTTTGCCAAATGCTTTGACGACTACCTCTCAGTGAGAGTTAGTCGGTCACACTAAATAGCCCCGAGGAGGGCTGTCGTCACCCAGGGAACCACAGAGTCTACAGGCAGAGAGACAGTGGACAGGCTTGAGAGGTTCGGCTGAATTGGTTGTTGTTGTGGGCAGCAGACTGTGTGAAAAGCACCAAAATCGTGTGGAGAGAACTGAACAAAAGATTCTTGTACGGCTATAGTAGATGAAAGGTTTTGGGGTATGCTGGAGCTAAGAATTAACTTATATAAATAATTTAAAGATTAATTGTTGTTTTACTGGATTTTTATAGTCTGATTATAGCTCTTAACTTTAGCCAGTTTTTAACTGGATTAATTAATATCTAATGCATATTGAGGTCATTATCTTTTTCTACCTTCAAGCAAAGATTGTACTGTTGTAAACTTCTGGCATCTGGCAACAAAGATTTGTCACTTGCACCCAGATCCCTGTTTGACATGTTCATTATAGATTATTGATAATTTGCTGTTTAGTTGTTCTGATCATTATGTCTGGTTATTCTTTATTACAGTATAAACATCCTATTGCAGAGTATCTAGTAGGGATTTCACTAATTTTCCCTTACTGCCCCATGTTGTACTTCTGTAAGCATACAGCAGAGGGCAGCCTGTGTCAAGAACTGTATTGCAAAATCTGATTAATGTGAGTTAAATGTGAATCTTAATAATAAAATTATATTGGCCCACCATGATTCTAATGTATTATCAACAAGCATTTTTGTTAACATGATTCAACAGCCCCTCTTAGATTTGCAGTATTTGCTAGCAATTTTTTGGTATCTTGGTATGAAATGTTCTACCTGTACATTTCCCATAACATGTCTCTCCACATCCAGTAATTCCAGTTTTTCTTTAAAGCGATCCTGGGAAACAAGGTTTTTCTTGCACTTCTGAAATAGGAGTTGGATCTGCTATGTTTACGTGCTGTAACGTTTACAATGCAATCCTTCCCCGGGCCACCAAAACCATTTATGAAAACGAAACGGCAAAAAACAGGTCAGAAATCTTATTATATAAATAAAATATATTAACAAAATATATTAATCTCATGTTGACAAATCAGCCCAGAACCTGTTTAGTATTTGGCAACTTTGAATATATAAATAATATAAATATAAATGTTGATATTATATAAATCACAGGTGCTGTTGCTTGAAGCGAGACGTAAGAGGAACGTGTCGCTGGGTGTTTCCCAGACACGTGGTTCAAAATTAATACTGACAGAAAAGGACAAAATGACTCACCCATTCCAACCCATAACACCCTGTTTAATCCACCACAAATTGCATGCTGTTATTTTTGCTGTCACATACAGTATTTCATTTACTTTAGATGGGACCTCACCGCATAATTAAATCATTGAATGCTTTCTTGGTTGGGAGTTAAATGGTTAAAAAGTTCATTGGCTGTTGTTTTTGCTGCACAGAGTTGAACGGAGGAGCCTTCATTGTGAGGAAACTTAAACCATTGGCTTGGCATGACAGGTTTAGTCTGTCTCTCTCTCTCTCTCTCTCTCTCTCTCTCTCTACCTGTCTCTCTCTCTCTCCTTGCTGTAAGTCTTAGAACTCTCCTAAATAGCAACAAGTAAGCATGCAACAGCAACAGGCTGGAGAAACCCTCTCTAGGGCTAATGAATAGAGAGAGAGAGAGAGAGAGAGAGAGTTAGAGGGGGAATGAAAGAAGACTGAAGCTGTCTCCTCCTCGGCACACTTACAATGTTGAGTGTTATATATTTCCTGCGCAGATTCTTTGAGGTAAGAGTACTTTGCTTGTTTTCATGCTAACAAGTTGGTTTGGACTTGTTAGCTGAGTTATAGATTGTTGGGATAGGTAACCATTGTCACAGTATTCAGCTGTGATGTTTTTGTTCTTAATAGGTTATCTTGTAACTCAGCTTCCTGGAAAGAGGACAGTGTTTAGTTCAATGGAAAATATTTGAAACATTTGCTTTGATCAGTGATGTGTAGTTGTTTTGGCTAAAAGCTCTTGTAACGCATAACATTGGTAGGTTAGGTATACTGGCAAACATTAGCGTTTACTAAATCTAGTGAGATCATCACTTTTGCTTGTAGATCCATTTTTGTATTGTAAATTTATCTTTAGGACAAAGGTCTAAAAAGTTTGTGTAATAGCATTTTGGTTGGATTTGTTTTTTTGAGACCACATATGTCTTTGATTTAATGAAGGGCAGCTAGTTCTCTGCCTGGATGTTCTCTCACCTTACATTGAGTCAATGAAGCTTTACCAATGGACATACCTGTGTCAGTGTGCATGCTTGTACTTGCACAGCTGGGATGCAGTACTGGCAGTCTTTAGCATTGTCATGGATTTGGGGAGGTGCTTGAAAAATGGTTTTCAGTGAAATAGCAGTTTTTCACCATGTTTAGAGACAAATTCTAACACAGAGAGAGAGAGAGAGTTACAGACACTGTCACTACAGAGGTGGAAACCCATTGACATGATGCCATCCAGTGAGTCAGTGTGTGCAAAAATTGTTGCTACAGAAACCTCTATATGACATTACCTGCCAGTAGAACTACTCCTATATAAGTATAAAGTGGCCCTAAAAATTGTATGTACACTTAAGCCACACTTATGCCACATTTAAAAATGTATAAATGTTACTACCGTACATAATCAAATAACAAATCAAGTGGTATGTATTTAAGCTAGCACATGCACAATATTTAAGCAAAACATGTCATAATAATAAGTTTGTTCGTTAAATGATAGTAAATAAAAAATATAAAAAATGTAATGAACTGCACTTGGTTCTTGAACTTGAGGAACTAAATTCATATATTGTGTGACTTAAGTGTTTAAATATTTTATGATGCCACTGTATATTTTGTCGACTACTTAAACTATAAGAAAACCACAAAGCAGGTCTATAAAAGCTCATTGTCAGGCTCATATGGGACGTTGTGTTTAGATCTATTAACCTGACTTATGGATAGGACAGTACAGAAATGTTGCAATGATAAATGGCCTTGCTGTAGTGGCTCTGCAGTTTAAGCATGGTGCAGTGTGGCTTGCTCAGCTTTTTTAGCTGCTTTAACTGTGATGTAAAGACTTCTTGTTGCAGTGTTGAATTGCAATATGGCATGCACAGCAGGAGCCAGATTATGATTGTGAATAAATGCATCCTCGCAGCTCAGCTTTATCTAAAAGAAATCTTTTTGAATTCATATTTTGGCCTTTAACGTAGGAATTTATGCAGTTTATACACAATTGTAAAAGCAGTCTCTGGCAGTGCAGATAGTTTCTGCTGGAACTTTGTTGACATCAGCTAAAAGTGATAGTTTACCAACAACTGAAGATTCTGTTTATTTACTCTTCCTCATGTATATTCCAGTCTGTTTCTCATTGCTGTAGAAGAAAATTTGCACACAAATCATATGGACATCTTTTATGATACTTCAGTGGTGCTTTTACAATAATATCAGTACATGCTCATTGTAATAGTCTTAAGAATGTGTTTTTATATTGCATGGAAGAAAGAAAGTCAAACAGTGTGTAAAGGTTACAGTATTTAAACTTTTCCCTTTAATCAGTGCATCATGTCAGCTGCCAAACTGTCATGCTCAGAGCGTAAACATTCTTGACCTTTGACCTTTGTATATCCATACCACCAGCTGAACATCTCTAATACCAGAGTTTTGAAAAAGCACTATTCCCAGTGTATCATTACAATATCATTCTCAAATGAATAGAAGCATAATAGAGGATCCATACCAAACACCTCACCTTCCAGGACTTTTATTACTCAGGTTGCACATGAATGAGAGTTATGTTTCTTGTGTATTTTCCCCCAGGAAGCTGAATTGTACGGCTACTTCTTAGATAACATGCTGGAGCTAGATATTGTGGAAAGTGGGTGTGAGGCTCATGTGTTAGCATGCATGTTGTTTTGTTGTGGAAATGAACAAATAACATAGAGACAGTGAGATGAAGGCTTTTACTGGTGTGTGT
>JAZGTK010014381.1:0-13767 GCA_036877625.1 Ambastaia sidthimunki
ACACACACACACTCACATATATATATATATGTGACTTGATAGACTCTGACCAAAAGACAAGATTATTATTAACAGTCTCTGATTAATAACAATCTTCCAAGTTTCAAATAAAATAAAAGATGTTAATAAAATGAAGATAAAGTGCTTTTCATTTGTAAAATATTTAATTCACTAGATTATCAAAACAATAGGCATTTCTACTCTATTGTTTAATATATAAATCACTTTTACTTTAATTTACAGCAAAACTATATTGTGATATATTCATTATCATAATATGATCAAGTCAGATCAAGTCAGGTCTTTTTGTTTAATGCTGTTCACAATGCATATTGTTTAAAAGCTTTACAGAAAAACTCCTAACATTGTTAACATTGGGAAGAAACGCATTCAGTGATGGAAGATTTTGGCTGTATCACTCACCCCTACTGATGCATAATAGATTTATAGTACATTACAAGCATTTCAGAATTATAATGAGTTGCCATAATAAAGGATTTCTGATCTGAAATGCTATTGGGTCCCTAGACGGTCCAGATGCCCCTCAGTTGACCAAGACCTCATCTGAGTGTGTCGGTGGAGGTGATGCCGCAGTGGGACAAACCATGCGTCTCGACTGCACGTCTGCCTCTCTACCCCCAGCTTCCTTCTCATGGGAATTTAATGGGCAGCCAGTGACCGCTGGCCAATCGGGCAGCGGCGTGCTGAGTCTGCAGACCTTCTCGACCAATCAGAGTGGCCGTTATGTTTGCACAGCAAGGAACGACATCACAGGGGCCACATCAAAACAGCAGATGGACGTGGTCATTGTAGGTGAGTTAATGGCTCTCTGTGGCCCGCGTGTGACTGATTAAGCTGTCAGGTTATTCTCCAGTGCGACATTCATTTTCTCCTCTGGTGAGGGAGTAATCAAACACAGATTGATAAATTCAAGTGTCACCACAATGGATGGAGTCATAATTTTCCTCCGCCTACAATGATTTTTTTTTCTTTCGTTGGGTGCTTTCTTCCAGTTCTAGCTCCATTATTGATGTTTCCTCACAGTTATTTTTGCCCTGTATGTTCTAGCTTCATTTATGTCTGCTGTTATTAGTGATGTTCTCGAAGACAAGCTTCAGTTACAAAATTTTTAACCCCCTAACAAGCGTTAAACTCTTCTTGTACAGTATGCACTATGAGCAAGAATAATAATATCTTTATTCTAGCCACTCAAAACACCATGGCAACCACAAAGCAATGCCTTGACAACCACATTCAGGAAATGTAAACATTCTATAGATTGTTAACCTGTTCTGTGCTTTGTAATCTCTTTATAGGCACCTGTCTCAGTGGAGCTGCCGTCGCTGGAATCGTCATTGCTTGTGTTGTTGTCCTCATCATACTTATCATTGTCATTATTGTGCTTCTGCGACAAAGAAGAGGTGAAATATCTGCTTCTGGCTTTGGTTTTGTTTCATGATGCTAAAGGTAGAAACTGACATGCCCAATGTTCATCATTACAGCTGATCAGAGAATCAAAGAAGCCCTCGAACTTCAGAAGACCAATCGCAATAACGGCCACACCGTAAGACATGCTTATTTATCCATTTTGATATTGTGAAAAATGTAATTTTTCATCAACATTTTTTAGTGATGACGGCAAGAAATTATTCAGTTGTGAATCTATTGATCGAAAGTGACTGTTTCATTAAACTGAGCCAACTTACCAACTTAGACATTATTTTTGCTGCTGGAGTTTAAAGATGCAATCCGTAACCTTTTCTTGGTTAAAAATTAACGAAAGTCAGTGTTCAACACAATCTCCTTACTTTACCCCAATTCGCATAATATTGCGAATGTATAATATTGATTTATAATTTATGTATGTGGCATTCAGTGTGAACAACAAAGTAAGATTTTCATTGCACAGGGAAACTTGGTTTCCTCACTGTGAATCCTTGAATCCTTGAATAATTTGAGCTGTCAGGTCAGGAAATGTCCGTCTGTAAACAGAAAGAAGAAGATCTGGCTACTGTATTGCATATCTGTGTCCTGTAGAGGGTGCAGAGTTTGTAGCTCATTTTTACAGTAGATGTTTAGAATTTAAACTTGTCATCTATGTTAAGAAAACTCCAGAAATACCCTGCAGTTTTTGTTTCAAACAGAGATGGCAGTAAAGAGGAAAAAATGACAGATTGTGGTTTTAAATTAGTAATGTTTGTAGCATCTCTGTCAGATGGAAGGACTGTAAAGTTAGTTTGATAATACAGTCTTTGGGAAACGTAATGGCTAAATAAAAGTATGAAATTGCTGCTTTTAATTAACAATAATGTGTCTTTTTTCACAGATTCTGGCTTCTGCACAGAATGCCAACACTGCTTACAGAGCTCCTGTCAATGCAGACATCTTGGATTCAACATTACACAACTCGCTCCAACAAAACAATGGAAACATCAATGCAATGACACAAAATAGCCCTGACAACACCAACCCACTCCAGCATAATGGGCATCTCCAACACGACTTAAGTGCACTTCCAAACAATAGGCATCTAAACACCAATTCATTTCCAAACAATGGCCTTCAGAACTCCAGGTCACTTCCACAGGCTGGCCAACAGAATCCGAATATTCTCATTCAAACGGGGAATTCTCAACCTGGTGCGCTGGCCCCCACAGTTCATGTTAATCTCAACACACTGCCTAATACTGACCAACGCAACAATGCACAACCTCACACAGTGCATGTCAATCTGAACTCGTACCCTCCAGAAGCTGGCCAGCCAAGTCTGCGACACGCCAACCGAGGAGAAAGCACGCTACAGCATCAAAATGCTAATGTTAACCATCTGTATTCCTCTAGGACCGGCTTGTTGACCTCTGATTTTTTGAGTTTGGATAACCCAGCACAGACTGGGGTAAATAATGTTTTGGCAAATGGATCCAATCATCCCAGTGGACTTATTCAGACCAGCTCCTCGCATCCTACTAACCAAACCAACACAAATCGGCGTCCTAATAACTCGCGGTCGTCAAGAGAAGAGCAACCCCAACGTTCTAACCACGTTCAGATGCCATGGGACCGTTTGCGGGGAACCCCAGCTTACCCCAATCGCCGTGTTAACAGCTCGGACAGCAGTGAATCCTCAGAGTCGCGTCCCAGATCCCCACGGCATGATGCAAGAAGGAATCGTTCTGGGCAGATGCACAGAGAGACTGAACATGAAGTTGGGTTAAACCGGGCTTCTGCTACCCAAGGACGAGACATCCAGAGAGCAGTTGCACCAAACCGGTCTCAAATGGACCCAGATATGGAGAGACGGAACATTAGCACACAACCTCAAGCCCAAAATCAAAGCAATAATGCCCAGAGACATGTAGTAACTCAGGGTCAAACCCAAAACCCTCAGGGTCAGAATGTAATACACCAATACAATGTACCTCAAGGAACAAGAATACCTTACCACGCAGAAGCACCAGCCCATCCACAGACACACACAGCCCATCCACAGGCACACACAGCCCATCCACAGGCACACACAGCCCATCCACAGGAACACACAGCCCATCAACACACACAAATGGGTGCCAGACCAGATCACATGCAATCCACAGCACAGCCGTCCATTCCTCTTACTCAGGAAGTCCTTCGCCAACACACCATGCAGACTGATAACCCTTTCACCAACCGAATCCAGCAGACTCAAGCTCTCCTGCAGAATCCTGGAGCTCCATCTAGACCTTCTCAACCCGTCCAGCAGCTCAACAAAGCAGGTCAGAAGCCCCCCACTCCACCTCCAGTGCTGCGGCCGGCCGAGTTCCAGTCTCTGCCACGGGAACGCACGCAGCAGACGCGCAACCTCCAGCCCGCACACGTGATCAGTCCACACGTTCATGCAACGCATAGACACAAACCTCCAAATGGCCAAAGACAAACTGCAGTTTGGCATACAAGCCCTCAGCGTGTGGCAGGTTTTCAACACACGCATGGAGCCATGCATGGACACCCAAAGCATGCGAGGCCGGTGAGTTGTAGAAGTTTGTACAGAACAAATGTGAATCTGTGTGTATGAAGCCCAGACCTTGTCTTGTTTTATCTTGTATGTTAAGACCCCCTGACATGATCTGCATTAGGTCTTCAGCCTGGACCTTCTTATTTCTTTAATTAAAGTGACAGCATTCTAATGTTTACAATGTATTGCAAGCAAACTACACAAAACAAACTTGTTGCAACCAACAGGGAACATTCTCAGAACATTGGCTAACATTCTTTAAAAAGTTTTCTCACAGTTATCAAAGGCCTTCCTGCAATGAAGATAGTAGAACGTTTTCATAATATATCATATATATCAATATATCAAAAATGTTATTCTTTAATTTTTAGTGCAACCTTTTAAAAACTTACAGAATTTAAAAATGCGTGAACAATGTTCTTATAACCAAGCAATGATGCTAATACAACTGATGTTTTGAATGTTGAAGAACTTTCAAAATAAATTTTTGTTACAAGCATAAAATTCGTCACTGGGCATCATAGCCATAGACAGACTTTGCACACATGACACAAATTGTTTGAAAATCTTTGACCATGTGGCAATTTTCTGAGTGTAGCCCTTAAGCTTAAGTTGACTCCACAGACTTGAGCAACACTGATGCAAGTGATGGGAAAGTCCCTTTAGATGTGATTTCAAATAAAACATTTGTTCTTTCTTTTTTCGTTTGCTTTCTCTTAGGTTCACAGAGGGAGACCCAGACACTGAGAAAACACAATACTCCAGCTCAACACTGTCTGCACTGCAAAAAGTTCTGACAAAACACAATGTGTCTCTGGTGGACAGAAACAAATGTTCTGCTATTCTTCTCGCTTTTTTCTTTATTTTGCTGCACAGAATGTTTTGTTTTTCGGAAAGCACATTATTGATAATAAGACTGATTTCTCTTTTCTCCTGCGCTGCTGTGTCACGTCCGCATGGGAAAACTGTGGCTGTTAAATAATCTCTATTTCATCCATCAGAACAATTCTTCTGGTACTTCACTGTCTGAAATATAAAAACAATGGCCTGTTTTTCCACCGTCAGGATGTCTGGCCTGGCTGAACTAGTAAATGATAAATAATGGACTGTCGCTCTCTGTGTTTATTTGGACTTCTGCTCACAGATGGCACTCGTAAGGCTGCCGATTAGTGCCAATCGTGTCTATGGATGGACGGAGGATAGAAGTATGAAGATGTAATTAACGAAGCTCTTTTATTTTGCACATTAATGATGTGAAAAATGCTGATAACTTAAAATAGGTTGTTGAGAGGCCTGGCTAAATATCTATAATGATGATAAACATGCTCTAAAGAATTGTTTGTGTGAAATAGAGGACAGTGTAGTTGTGCCACTCAAGTTGTCCTCTAGACAAGGAGACTTGGTGATATTGTAGGATGGGTCCTGTGAACTGGAATTAAAAGTGTCTATCAAGCAGGGCTGTAGACATTTAAGTGGGCGGTGGAAAATGTGTTATTTGTGCCATTTTTTTCACAATACATATTGTTTGCAAACTGCTTTACAAAGAATAGTGACTCCACCATCCCGGCTGGCATCCTGGGAAAATCATTACATTTTAATCCAAGCTTTCCTATCGCTAAACCGAAAGCATTATTTGTAATTGTTTCAGTCTGACTGTAATAGGTGAAAGATTAAATGGAGACTTTCAGTCATGAAGACCTTCATCAGGCATGTCAAATAGTGTGCAAATCTTCTTTATTTTCATACTGTTCCCAGTGTGTGTTCACGACTCACTGCTCCTAATGTGTGTGCACTAACTCGGATGGACTAAATGCAAAGGACAGATTCCGATTATGGGTTGCCAAACTTATCCCTTTCACCTTTTCTTTGATATTTTTGATCGTGCATCTATTGCAGAGGTTGGATGTGGGTGCATTTCCTCTCTTAATGTAATTAAATCTCTAACGTAGCCACAAAAATACCCTAACAGCATTAGTATAAATGCAGTAGATAAGATCGTAACACAGCCTGGTATGGTTTTTTCCTGTCTCTTTGTCAGTGGGATGTAAACCAAAAAAAACCTGCCTAAAATTGTGCTATGTCCAGTTTTAAACGTGTGGCACATTTTAAAAAGCATTTTGCCAGTTTTAGAGTTCATACAGAAACTTAAAGGTTCCCTCTAGAACTTTAGTTCCTGCTTTAGAGATTTCTCAGAAAGCTGGTACCAGTGTAATTATCTGATGCAACTTTCAGACGCTTCCTTAAATGGCTTTTCATGTTGACTGTGTTTACCCTTTTCAAATTTAATTGGAATTTGGCCAAATTAAATTCTTAAGAATCTAAAAGTTACATCAATTGTACAGTAATCCTCTAATAGTGTTAAAAGTTGTCACTCCCCAAGTAAAGCTGTAAAAGTCGGCGTTTTTAGAAATGTCGAAATTATTACAATCAATTTTTCATAAAGTTAATTGTTTAAAAATAACTTGACGTGTTGAGTCATGGCTTGCTTTCCTGGCATAAAATCATTTCATGTCATACTGACATCATTAAAGAAAGCTATATAAAGGATGGGCTTGTCACATCTCAGTCTGTGGTGCTGAACTGTCTCATTAAAGGTATGAAATAACTTTATTTGTTCTTTTCTCAGTGTGGTTTTGTGAAGATTCTCTACAGGGCTTTACCGATTCAACAGGTAAACGTTTTTGTCAAGTATGCCTCAATGACAAACTGTATGCAAACAATTTATTTGTATTTTTTAATTTAAATGAGACTGCATAGATTTAGAGATTACATTCCTCAAAACAAAACACATCTTTTGGATTTAGAAATATGGGTTCCTCAGATGTTGTGATTTGTAAAGAATTGTGGTTTCACAATACTTTTCCCTTTGTTTGGGAGGAAATGTTTCTGTATTGTTGTTGAGTTCTGTAAGTTCTGTCGAATTTACAATTCTAAAATAAATGTGAAGTTGGCTTTTTAAACAATAGTTTTCTCAACTGGTGTAGAATAAAAAATACCCACCTTGCATCAGCAGCGAATCAAAGACTGTTTTTGTTTCAGTTTTAAGCATTAATTCTTAACTCAATAACTCAAATGTCACATTCAATGTGTATGTGAAAAATGACCAGTAGGTCAAAAACAAACAGTATCAATGTAACCACTGATGTTATAAATGGACAAAAATGTGCTATATGAAACTTTAAAGCAGTCCTACAAATTTTGTTACAGTGATATGTACATAGTAGAATTCATACAATTAAATATATTATTAACAATAATAATGATTTGTTTGCCTTATAGTGCCATTACTAAGGTGACCTACTTACCAGAGTAATGTTTACCACCCTAAAGCTCTTTAAAGTGTTTAGATGCTGTCAGATAAACTCCTGTTTCCCACAGAAAGGAAGTAAAAGGCCTGATAATGGGTCAGTGATGTTTAAGGAAGTTGCATAAAGGAAAAGGCGTGTTAAATATATATATATATATATATATACACACATTAAATATATAAATATAAAAGATATGTATGAAAATAGTCATGTAGTACTCTGGCTGAACTTCACACCCTGGCTGTGCATCAGTCAGGCACTTGGGATATTTTGGTGTATGGTTTGCACCAGCAGTTTAAGCGTTAGTTTAAGGGTTTAAATAGTGTCTTATTATTAGTGCTGAGATGGGTGTTCCGTGTAGCTGTGTATGTGTTTTATTATCACTGCGGTGTGGATAAAAGAGATAAAATAGTATAAATATTAACTGTATGATTTTTCACAGTTGTCCTGAGAAATCACACTCGTGTGCCGGCTAAAGACTTTATGTTTTCTTTTACGTTGAAAATTGGTAATGACAGGACAGGTTATTGTGTCAGTAAAATTAGTGGTAAAATTATGTGGCAACCATGTTATGTGACTGAAATTCTGTTATTTTTTATAAAAAACTGTTATTCTTTTTTTCTTACAGAAAATTCTCCTCAGAATCTGTAGCAATGACGTGGACGGTGGGTCTCAGTAACCTGGTGTTAGCAGTGTATGGATTCACTCTCATCACGGGTCTTCCTGCCAATATCTTGGCTTTTTACACCTTCTTCCAGAAGATTCGTCAGAGGTCCACCCCTATAGACATTATTTTACTCAGCTTAACTATTTCCGACCTGGTCTTCCTCTTTTTCCTGCCGTTTCGTATGGTGGAGGCTGCAAACATGAAGTGGACGCTGCCTTATTTCCTCTGCCCACTCTCTGGTTTCATCTTCTACTCTTCAATCTACAACAGCACCTTCCTTCTGACGGCCATCAGTGTGGAGCGCTACCTGGGCGTGGCCTTCCCCATAAAATACAAATTAAAGCGCAATTCTCGAAACGCAGTAATAGCAGTTTTTTTTTTCTGGATAATATCCTTTGCCCACTGCAGTATCGTCTACATCATGCAGTACCACGACCATTCCAACCCCAACCTCACCGCTCCATCCCAGAGGAACAGCTGTTATGAAGAGTTCAGCCCCGAACAGCTCAAGATCCTCCTGCCGGTGCGTCTGGAGCTCTTCATTGTCTTCTTCTGTGTTCCTGTCTTCATCTGCAGTTTCTGCTACTTTAGATGCATTCAGATCCTCTCCAGACTACCAAGCGTCAACTCCAAGAAGCGCATCAGGTCTATAGGGATGGCCCTGGGAACTCTTTTGGTCTTTATTGCCAGTTTTATGCCCTTTAACATTTCTCACCTGGTGGGATTTGTGGGGGGCTACAGCACCGAGTGGAGACCGTACGCTCTGCTTACCTGCACGCTGAACGCTTGTCTAGATCCGTTTATATTCTACTTCTCTTCTTCTGTGTTCAGAGAGACTTTTAAGAAGGTTTTGCGGGGGCTGGTCAGATGGATGCCCCTCTCCTACTGTCGCTCTGCTCTCAGCTGCCCCCTGTTTAAAGGTGGTACCACAGAGGCAAGAATCCAGAATGCGGAGAATAAAAGCTCACAGTGACCTCACAAGATGACTTTTGTATCAGTTGACCTTGTGATTTTTGTTTGTTTGTTTTTGTCTGTCAGAGATTATAGGAAATTTGTAAACATTTGTGGAATGCAGAGATTAAAAATGCTAAAGTAATGTTTTTATCCTTTTTTTAAAAAGTGCTTTTAATATTGACCAGTTTGAAACAATTATGGAAAAGCTATTGAATCTCATGTTTGTAACAGTATCTGTTATTTGAGCTATGAGTACTCTTTATGTTTATTCAACGTTTCTCTTACTGTTTGCTACTATTTTGTTTATAACTATTATTTTGTTCTCATTTTAGCCAGATTTTCTGTGCACTTATGCTTCCTGTGACTGTGCAAATGGCAAATAAACTTCTTATTCTAAAATCTTCCAGTGTTTCACCAACCTAAAAAAAGTCAAACGCATTTCCCGCCATTTGTTTTAGTACAACTATGACATCTTATTAATTCTATCATCTGATCCCAGGCCTGTGTCACTGAGTTTTAAATAGCAACAGAGTTGCTTAGCTCCCCATGTTTTCATAAACATCAGAAATCTTTCCCCTAATGTCTGTCAGACTCTTAATCTATATGAGTCACGTTTTAAGTACCAGCACACAAATTAAAATAGAATTTGGTATTTATTATAATATTTGTTATTGCTTTTGCTTGTCTTTAGTTGTGCCTGTTTTTGTCAACAACTGGTAACCAGCACAGTAAGTAACAAAAACATCCTTAAAATCTGACAGAAATTTTACCACGAGATTCTCGACAATATCAGCAATATCTAAAGTAATAACAGGACATAGACCATGAAGGAAAACTGACAGTTTTTATTCACACATGCATAAACAACAGCAGAAGTTTTAGACAGACCAGAACTGAAAACACTGGGGTAAATGTTATAGTATCATAATCCATATTACCAAAAGACAAAATTTTCTTTCTGTTGTAAAATGTGCTGATGTGCATAAACTATTTCTGTGATTAAAAATATTTCTGCCAAAATGTCTAAACATGACTTGTTGTTGGAAAGCATTTTGTGTGAACGTCTCTGCCTTTTTCCTTTACAGCAGAAGGAAACAGAATTTGTGGATCTTCTGGATTTATGCTCTTGCTCCCCTGAACCCCACCAGCATCTTGAGGAAATGGCCTCCAACCTTCAACCTACCTTCATCAGGTATGAATGAATGACTCCCATTTCACACTCAGTGTTGGCACACCTGCCATCTCTTCAACAGATGTTTCATTTGTTTCAGACTCATGATTTCATGTAATATTTCTTTATTACCTTAACTTTTTATTACCTTAAAGTTTTTATTTGATTAAGGAAATGCCGATAATTTCTGAAGATGCATTTGAAAGTTAAATTATATGGCAATGTTAAAGCAGCCATCCGTAAAAGATTAAAATATGATCAATTGATGTACATGAATATCTGTAAATATTGAGAGTGTCATTCAAACGCATGTGATTTTCTTTATGTTTGAAAATCAGTTGCTTTGATCTTGTAAACAGGCATCACAGGTTATTTCCAGTTTCGCAGGAGGTTATTTCCAAAATACTTCACATATTTCTGACATCACATCTGACATCACATCTGAGCCTCACGTCCTGTGGTTAGATGAACATGTTCTGTCTTTTTATAATGTCAAACACTGATCACAGTTTTTATGGGATTTTAGTCCAGGTAGATTGATATTTTTTGTGGATGAAAATGAGGTTGTGAGGTGTAGACCTACCCGGCTAACACGGAATGTTCTCAGAACGTTGGCTAACGTTCTCTAAAAATTGTCTTAAGTTATCAAAAACATTTTTGCAGTAACATTAGTCGAGCATTTTTAACGTTATATATTATGTATATCAAACACATTATTCTTAGGTAGTTTAGTGAAAAATTTTAAAAATGTTACATAATTATATGTTTGGGTAACGTTTTTATGACTAAGCATTAACGTTGATATAACGTCAAAAAAGGCTGTTTTGAATGTTCCTAGAACTTTCAAAATAACATTTTTAATGTTTTGTCTTTAATGGAAATGTCAGGGAAATGTGTCTAAAGTTGTAAAATAAAATCTACTATGAGTGTATAAAGTGTACAAACAACATTTAATTTATCTATGATATATTTCGTCCGTTTTGGGAATAGAAAAGAATAGAACATTTTTGGCCATTTCTGAGCACACAAAGAAATCGTTGCTGTTTGAAGTGTTTCAGCTGTGCAAATTTACATATGCACTACACAGCAAGACATAGACTAATACAAACACAATTATAGTTACACAAACATGATTCTAGTGACAGAAACATACACAGAGAACAGTTCATCACAGATTATACACACATTAACAGCGTGTAAAACAACAGTGCAAGAACATATAAAACAGATACAACTAATAACAAAACACAAATACTGTGCAAACGTAACACTAAATGGTCACAGCACAGGAAACGTGACAAAAAAAATCGCCCAAATAGTTCACAAGAAATTGATATTGCACAGAAAAAGAGGAATTCGAGGTAGTGTGAAAAAATGTCACTTGTAGGACCTCATATTTTTTCATTTTTAATAATTATGGGTAGTTGATATGTTCATAAATTTGTTATACAAACCCCTAACCCAGTCTCAAGCCTAAATCTAACACTGATTCTAAACCTAACCCTGCAATCTGATTGGTTGAACAGAAATATTGTTCCAGGACCAACAATGGCGTTGATGCTGAGCACGTCATACTTGTGGGCACGTTCATCATGAATTACGCAGGTCCTGTTAACAGACAGATATTAAAAGACGCCACAAGATGGTGCCAGATATAAATCAATGTGAATAAGTATGTTTATGAGCTCTTTAAATTGACCACACTGTTCTTTGGGTTTACTGCAGAACACCAGTGAGTTTTTAAACAGGAATGAAAAAGTATTAGATGAAGTTAGGACAGTCTGTGCTGATGTTTAATGACTAGATTTGATCATGCAAAACTCTCTGTGTAATTGTTGAGTGTTGATAGTGTTGATAAACAATTGCAGTTGTTTTGTGGGTGGTTGTGAGGATGTTGTTAAACGGTTTGTAGAATGTTTGGGGCTGTTGCTGGGTGTTGAGGATGTTGCTATGGTGCTACTAAGTGGTTGCTTAGCAACCTCCTACTCTATGTTTCATGTTCTAAATGTGATATAGCCCACAAGCAATTCTATGCGGGGTGCTTTGAAAGTTGCCAAGAATTTGTTAGTTGATATTCAGTTAGAGCTGATATTCCTAAACAAGTGTGAGACCTCTATTTTAATGCAAGAATTTTTGGGCCCTTCAGAAAATTATCGAAGTTATCCAAAAAAGTTCTTTCAATGACATTAGTAGAACGTTTTATTTCAAACGTTTATATCAAAAACATTATTCCTAAGCAGTTAGTGGGATGCTTTAAAAACATTACATAATTAGAAAATGTTTGAATAACTCTCTTATCACCAATCATTAACGTTAATAAAATGGCAAAAAACATTTCTAGAACTTTCAAAACAACATTTGTAATGTTTTTTACTTAATGGAAACATCAGGGAAACGTTCTTACAACCCAAAATTGTCCAATCACTCAGAAAAGAACTCAACAAGATACTGCAGGATTTAAAGTATCATTAATGTCTGTAGCATTTGCATACTACTTCATTTAATGCGTAATACTTCATTTAATGCGTAATACTTCATTTAAATCACTAACCCTACATCTGTGCAATAGTGTGTTTACATTTATGCATTTGGCAGATGTTTTATTCAAGTTACACATTTGATCAGCACCTGTTTTCCCTGGAAATCGAACCCACAACCTTCGCCCTACTAATGCAATGCTCTACCGGTTGAGCTACAGAAACAACAGTAAAAGTGATGCTAAACTTAGTAAACACCATCAACATTAATGGTAGTCGTGCAGCGTGACATGACGTTTTAAGCTGCGCTGATGCACAATTATCAGATCAGTCAATAGTCTGAGCCGTGTGCAGCCAAATGCCAGTCAAAACATTTCCTGCTTATTCATGGCACTCACAAGCACAGAGGATTTCTGGGTAATTACAGGACGAGATACAGAACAGTAATTATCACATTGATTCATCAGAGCACGGGACAGAATATATCTGCTGAAATGTCAGAGGAGCTGATTGCCAGTCTCTGATTAAACAGCAGTTTCATTGTCTCATGATGAACATGTCACCTCTAACTTTCTCGTACCTTCACCTTTATGTTTCTCAGGTCTTCTCCTGTCCAGACTGACAAGAATGTGTGTGTGTGTGTGTGTGTGTGTGTTTACACCATATAAATGTAAAACATTGCACCGTATTGTACAATCCAGAGTTGCACTCTATTGTAAAATCTGGAGGTTTCCAAAAGAGGAAGTGTGCAAGTCAATGAAGTGACCAATCAGCTCCTGATACCTTCTGTGAGGTCATCACTGTTTTGCCTGTTGCATGAAAGGCTTGGTCAAACTTTAAACACCTTATGTTAGTTATGTTAATTATTAATGGAGTAAATATATAAAGCATGCAAATTAAGTGACTTAATTCATTTAAGCCTTATATTATACAGCACTATAATCATGTTATCACAACAATATTAAAGATATATAGATAGGCTGAGTGTTCTTCTGTCTCATATGTTAGTCTAAACATACTAGGTAGTCATACACTAATAGTCAACACACATTATTATGTAGTTAGTAGTAGTTGTTAACTAAGTGATGTAAAACAGGAAGCAAATGTTCTTTCCTGTTTTGTCATTATAAATATGTCACAATGACCCCATTATAAGAAGCTCAAGAAGCATTTGAGACAGAAAGTGACACGATTACTTC
>JAZGTK010014382.1:0-13767 GCA_036877625.1 Ambastaia sidthimunki
GACTTCGCTCACTCCTGGAACGAGTCCTGGGTGGAGAAGATGGAGGAGGGAAACTCTCGCTGCTGGTATGCAGGTATGTGAGGAACAGCTTGATGTTTGTTTGCTCTCACATGAGCATGTTAGAAAACAGATTTTGAAGAGTCTTAGTGATCGTTTGGTCTCCACTCTTCACAGCTCTTCTGTCAGCCACAGCCCTCAACTACGCCTTGTCCTTCACGTCTGTGGTTCTGTTTTATGTGTATTACACTCACTCTGATGGATGTACCGAGAACAAGGTCTTCATAAGCATCAACATGCTGCTGTGTGTCGGGGCTTCTGTCATGTCCATCCTGCCTAAAATCCAGGTCTGAAAAAAGCTGTAATTAATAAACTTACTGTGGCTCAAATTTGGGAATTAATAGCATTTGATTTTAGACATCATAAAAGTTGCTTACGTCATACAGGAATTAAGCTTTACTTCATTATATACAGTGAATGTTCTTTACTCTTACCAGGAGTCTCAGCCCAGGTCTGGTCTTCTGCAGTCCTCTATTGTCACTTTGTACACCATGTACCTGACTTGGTCTGCCATGACCAATGAGCCTGGTAAGAATTATAAGAGTAGTCTAAACATTGTAAATTGAGAAATTTTCATGTACTGGCTGAAAAACTGATTTTTGTTTATTTTTAACCAGTAAAGTTTCAAATATTAATATTTCTAATAAAACTGCTGTAAATACATTTTCCCCAGACCGTAAATGCAACCCCAGTTTGCTGGGCATCATTGGGCTCAACAGCACCAGTCCTGCGGGTCAGGATCGTGTTGTTCAGTGGTGGGATGCTCAGGGAGTTGTGGGGTTGATTCTGTTCCTGTTGTGTGTGCTGTACTCCAGGTAAGAGATCTCCTCAATCTCGCTCCACTTCTGAAAACCAGGTCGGTTTGTCATGTAAATGTTTTTTCTTTCCCCAGCATCCGTAACTCCAGCAACGCTCAGGTGAACAAACTGACGCTCACCAGCGATGAGTCGGCTCTGATCGAGGACGGACCCGCTCCAGAGAACTTTGAAGTGAGCGACGGCACCAGCCGAGCTGTTGACAACGAGAAGGATGGAGTGACCTACAGCTACTCTTTCTTCCACTTCATGCTTTTCTTGGCCTCTTTGTACATCATGATGACCCTCACCAACTGGTACAGGTAAGTGTTTTGAAGTATTAAAATCATTCTGCAGTTAAAATCATTATTGCAAATTATTGTGATATGCACATTTGTGATATGTTCAATATATTGAGTGAAGGCGTTATTTCATATACTGGTCTTGAATCTGATTTTGTTTCTGAAGCCCTGACTCCAGCTATGAGAGCATGACGAGCAGGTGGCCCTCCGTGTGGGTGAAGATGACGTCCAGCTGGATCTGCATCTGTCTGTACGTCTGGACGCTGGTGGCTCCTCTGGTCCTCACCAACCGCGACTTCGACTGAGAGAGAAAACAGGGGCGATATATTCAGCTGTGTTAGCAGAGCTCTAAATGTAAATACTGCGAGTGCTTCATTCATTCAGCTAACTGAACCCGTGTGTGTTTTAATCGTGCATGTTCTGTAGATGTTTCTTTGGTGACATACAGGCCGCAGTGACGAACACAGAGTTGATGTTTCTGTATTCCTACAGAAGATGTTTGAGAGACAGTGTGTTCTTTTAAATGACGTAAGTTGTGACAGTGCAGGCGATGGGTTCTCATAAGTCTTTAGATTCAGTTTCCTGTAGAACACACAGTGCCACATGTACGTGAGCCATTGAAAAGCAGTTTAGAAGTTGTACATTATCAGGCTTTTTCATTCCTAATGATTTGCACCAAAATAAGTTTATGACCGTAAGCGTGCCGTCTAACTCTTGCATCTTGCACAGGTTAGTTGTGTATGAGATCTTTTTAAAGCTTGTAGCTGTATGTGTTTGTGCTGAACAGTGTTTTGCTCTGAATGTGTTCTTCTCCTGATGACTTCTTCTGCTGTTACTCACTGTCTGATGCACGCTGGAGATACCTGAAGATGTTCACATACTCAGTTTGGTTTCAAGCTGACTGTGTTTTTTCTTACCTTTTGACAAGTGCATTGTAATCATCTGACATCTTATTAAAGGTTTCAAACCCGAGTGACTTTCTGAGCAGAGTGTGAAAACCACAGAACACACCACACTGACATTTAACAAATCTTTATTGCTTCTGTCGAGCACAGCAGAATGATGAAACGCTCACGGTAACAACACGTAGCCACGTACCACACAAATAGTGTGGTAACATCACAAAAACATCACTTTAGTATTTTTGTATGACACCTTTTGATTTTTTCCACTGTTAAGGAACAAGTTTCATGTACACGTGCATATACAGATATTCACCCACAGAAATGTTCATTAAAACCAGTGACATCTATAACCAGTTACAATAACCAGTTCTCTATTTTCACACTAGAGGTCAGTCTTACACTACATTAAGACTATTGAAACAGCTTTAATCTAAAACCTGACAGCTAGATTATTCTGTCATTATACCTTTTAAATACATTCGGTCCAGACGTACATCACAGGTACATGCTATAAAAACAACTACAGAGAGCAGGACGCATGATGTCATGAGGTTTATAGTGCAGTATGCGTCAACAAATCTAATCACCTGCCAAAAAGTTAAACATTCGTCCCTTTCAACGCTCCCCTAGAGTTTGTGAAGACTATTCTAACCGTTCACCCTCACATACACATGTGACAACAATTTCAGGCTGGTGTTATAAATAACTGATTATTGTTCTTTTTAAAAGCTTAGCACTTGATTTAATTTGTTAGGGCAGCTGCAAAACAAATTGCCTTCTGAGAGAAATAAAAGCTGTTTAATTAAGGCCTGATGTTGGGCAGAAGTAACTGTATAAGTGGCCTAACAACAGCTTAATCTCCAACCTAATGTTTGACTTCTAACAGTAAACGCAGTTGAGCAGCCTGACTAATAGGAAGAGACAGTAATATTACATCAAAAGATTACATCAAATGCTCCTTCCAAATAGCCATTAATTAGGACCTTCTTTGATTCTTGGTCAGAGAGATTATGAAGATGGCAAGAATCAGTGCAAATTATATTTAGTCAGGTGATGAAACAGTCACATATTTTCCACAGCATGTAGAAAAATCTCATCTTTACACCTGAGTTTAAACACTCGATAGCAAGCAGATTATACTGTTGTTATCTAAACTGTTTGGATTGAATTAAAAGCACATGGTTATCAGAACAAAGGCAAGATAAATAGGTGAATATCTGAATTAATGGATTAAACATTAGTACCTCATAAATGTTTAGGATTATAGGAAGCCTGGTGTAGATTCACACTTGTTTACTTCTCAGAGAAATCAACCAGAAATATCTCACAGTTTTCTCTGTATTTCCAGCTGGGATAAAAGAATTACAGCATACAACAATTACACATTATGATTATAAAGAAACATATTTCATGCCAATCTTGTGCCAAATCCAAGCACAGTAACACATACAAGGTGCAGAACAGTCTCATAATGTAAACAAGCAATCTTAATAATAAGGCAGTTGAGCCCGGTCCAGTGAACAGAACCTCATTGCTTTAACAGACTGATGTTCTCAGGTGAGGCTGGTGTTGAACCAGTTTGGACTCTTTGTCCTTTTTCTTTTATTTTTTCCCAACATAGTTGGACCAAAACGTCTGGAAGAAACTGATATTTTCCATTGGATGCAGAACTTGGACCTGTGTTTTATAGTTGTTGTTCTCTCTCATTATTTGATTAATCCTGAAGTCTAACAGAATAAAATGAAACAGACAAATATATTAGGCCTGACCTCAGCAGGTTTAGTTTTTACCTAATGAACAGATAAGTTTGAGTTACGCCACAAGAAGCTGCCAAACGGATCATGTTTATTGCTGTTCAAAACATCTTTGATTAAGTAAAACTGAATGGTTCTGCTTCTTTGTGTTAATTGGAGCAATTTTCCCATAATGCACCACACAAATGAAAATGCAATGATCTCATCATACAGCCAGTTTATGTTTTAGAGCCAAAGTTTTTAACTACAACAATAAAACACATCTTACCATTGAATGTCAGATACACAGTAAAAACCTTTTGTGTTTTTGTAAAGAGAACATATATTCATATTTAGTTTAGTTGTGTCTAGTAATCAACCTGTTTAACTAGTTGTGATTGTGACTGGCACGTGATTGGACGGGTGATGCGGTGACGTCACGCAGGTGGAGCTCGTGTTGTGCAGGTAAAACGCACGTCACTGGGATTTAAACGCTGGTTGTGATGAAGTAAATGTTGGACAGATGAAGTTACAGGTTGTACTCGACAGGTGTTTCTCATTGAGCTTTAATGCGCTGAAAGACTTAAAGAAATCATGCGATGAAATGCTGTTGTGTCTCATGAGGCCGAAATACGATTTAAAACTATCTGTGATGTGATTTCTGAAAATCCATTAATAGTTAATAGATAATGGCATTGAATTTCATTTATCGCCTGTGGCAGATGTTTCTTAACATGTGTAAATTAAACGCCTTCAAACTGAGGCCGTGTTGCTTGTTTCTCTGTAAAAACAATGTGTACAAACAGCACAATACTTGTGTTAATGTAAGTAATATGTGTTCATGTAAATAATAACACGATTCTCTATCGAGTTTTGTTTATGTTTCTACATGCAGCTTGTAAAGCGACTTGACTCGTGTGCTGCTAATGTGAAGATATTAATGCATTCAGTACTTCATCTTAAAGCATGAATAATATTTATATAGAGATAGATTGCGTGTTGAAAACGACTCATGCAACCAAACATTGAAAAGATAATGTCAGTTACTCCACACACACTCTTCTTATTGATGAATGAGGCTTTCATTAACTGTTGTTTTGGAAAATAACCTGTTTATATAAGCGTTATATTTTGCATCTATTACAACTGCCTGCAGTCAGAGTTTATGAGTCATTATAGTGTTAAAATATGCAGCCTGTTTCAAATGCATAAAAATACTACAGTAACTTTGAAAGTTATATAATGTTCAGACATCACGTCTCTGTTGTCTTGGTTTCCATTGCGTTAGAGACAAAATGAATCACTTGGCTCTTGTTAAACTAACAATTGCATTGTATGAAATTCAGGTTTGCTGGGGGAGGAACATTCAACAACAGAAAGCAATTAACAACCGGTGCTCTACAATGGAAATAAACTGAATAGTTTCCTGCTTGATCTTCCATTGACAACAAGAAAGCATTGTTGAATACTAGATTTCTCTTCAAGACGCTGTTGTAGATTTCATACAATTCTCTGAGCAGTTTAATCATCATCTGAAGTTCATCTTATCATGAAGAAATACACGTTTTAAACTTCTAAAGGTTTATTCAGAAACATAATGTTAAACTGCAGTCACTTGCTCTGGGCCAGTCTGGGTTTCCACCCACAGTCTGGATTTATTTTCCAAGCAAAGCTGTTTTTAATACAGGTCCACAACTTGTTTTGGCATATAATACACAGACTGTGACCAATATAGAGTCTCACAACAACTTGGGTGTTCTCCCAGTTTAGCAGAACTACAGCCACTGCTGAACATGAGGGGATGAAACCAGCCGGGTTTAAGCACCAGGTGTTGAGGGTGTTAAAAGTGTTTTAAGGTTTGATTTTGGAATACAGCACATGAGATGGTAATATCGCCTGACATCTCTCACTAAATATGCGTGTTAAGAAATAACCAAACAGAGTGAGTAAAGTGTATGACATGTTTTTTAGTTGTTTTTTTATAGTTTTTTAGTTTTTTTATCTCAGAATTTTCATCTTGGGTTGAACTGTCCCTTTAATTTTCAGCTCACAACAGGCTGAAACGGAGGTTATGAGTCAATGGCCGTGACTCACAATGGCTTCATAACTTGTTCTTGGCCCTTTAGAGGAAATTTTAAAAATGCGTGACAATTTTCTGGTATTTTCAGGAGAACCTACTGATGTCAAACATCTCTCTTAAAAAAGAAAACATGTCTCAAAAGAAAAGCGACTGGTCCCAAATTGTAAGATGTGAACGTGTTAAAGCCACACACACAGATCACAGAGTGTGAAGTGTTTGGCAGCGTGTATGTGGTGTTGGTACGGAGTGTTTATGGCCGGCATGCCACAGTTGTGTACTGAAACTAAAAACTTTACTGTTACTTATGATTATGTTTATTAGTGTGAGGTACAACTTGGGCTAAATTAGTAACATGGAGGAATATTTATGCTGAAAAGACCAATTTAGGCCTTGCTGGAAAAAGTAGTTAGTTATAAAAGATATATAGTTTCAACTGAATGTTATTTAAACATTTTTATATTCTGTAACTTATGTATGTAAATATTTCACTAACAAATGAAGAGCAACGTTTTTTATATATATTAATGTTAGTAGAATGCTGAAAACATAATACAAACTGACAAAATAAGAACACTTACTGTTTAGATATCAAAACAACATGTATCTGTTGAGATTTTCTCATGTAAAACAGTCATATGATCCCAGAGGAATTTTAATGCTTTATCCACTGTGTTCCCGTCACCACATTTAAGACATTTCCAATGCAACATGTGGTTATCTTTCCGAACGGGATTCTCAAAGAGGAAAACGTGTAAAAAAGGAAGTTCCTGCATATGAAAACTTCAAGTAATTGCATGTTCCTGGCAAACTGTACCGCTGTGTGCCTGTTTAGTTTTGTGTGTGGTAGGAAAGTGGTTTGCTTGTTTTATACCAACCAGCAGGTATGTGCACAAACTTTACACTTGTGTGCACTTCTCAAACTGTTAACTCTGGGAAGGAGGCCTGTATATTCATGTGGTTAGACTGTGGGAAGACACGACATGGAACTACAAGCTGTCCAACTTGAGAGTTCTGTATTGGGATGTGATAATGTTTTGGCATATAGACGCTTTAACCAGATTGTGCTTTGGTGAGGCCACAAGATATTAAGCTGTTTGGACGCTTAGAACTAGAGTACAATTAAATTCAGTCTGTCTGTCTGTTTGTTCACAAGAACCTTATAGTTTCCTTAAGCTGCAGTTTAGCGTCTGTTTTTATGTCGTCTTCGGTCTTTGTCCGTTTTGTTGTGTCTTTACTGAGATGAATGTGAGTCTAGCACTGATTTTTGTCTGTTTTAATAGCTGGTTGCTCTTTGCCAGATCTTTCTGATATGAGCTTTGACTTTTTATTAGTAGTCTAGCAGAGACATAATCACCAGGTCTCAGAGAAAACCAGCGAGTGAAATAATCAACTGTAAACAGCCGGGAATGTTAATTACACACTAGCTGCACCTTTAGAGGACAAAACTTATTTAACTAGTCATTTCGAGCGGTGGAGAAACCCCACGCGTGACTGCGTGGGATCTGGCTAAATTTCACGTTGCGTGCTGATGATACGCTGACCCTCAGTGCTGTGTCTGCTGAAGAGTCTGTCAGTTTAATGTGCTGTCAGAGCGCGTTGTGTGTTTATGCCTTTATGTGTGTTGTGTGTGATGATAATTATAGTATTTGTTTAAATACAGTCACCGCTTTGACAATAAGTGTCCACTTCCATAGAACAGAAAGTCAAAGAAATCTCTTTAATATCTCAGTCGCTCCTCTTAGACGAGATTAGATAGAGAGGAAATGGAGATTTTTGCTCCTGTGTCTCAGATGTTTCTCCAGAGCCAAACCGCAGTAATCTCACATGCGTCTCAGTTTCAGAAGAGATGGCAAGAATATCTCAAACTGTGCTCCAATCTGCTCAGCCACAAGTCTGCAGTCACAAAAGAGATTTTAGAATGTACTCAGATAATTATCAAATTCATCCGTTTTGCGCTGTGCTCTCCAAATTCATTTTAAAGTTGCCACCTGTTTTCCAAATTATTTGGTGTCCTTTGCAACAAATGCTCTCAAAACGTTTTGAAACAAACCTGTTTTCTTTCCTTGTTCTATAGACCGTCTTGATGAGGAGAAAAAATGTGAAACTTCCAGTAGAGGTCCTTCTTTTATCAGTTTTATAGTGACACTATCAGTTCATGTGTGTTTCATACCGCATTAGAGAATCTGTAAGAGAAAGATCTTGTAAGGTTTTCTACAGTTAGTGGAAATCTGGGAAATATTCTACATTTATTAAGGTGGATGTTTATTTTGATGGTTTTTGAACTATGGACACTTTTGACCTTGTGAACTCCCTTTAAAAATATTTTGTTCAGGTGATGTTTACCTCTGTGTCTCTTGTTTTCTTTTCACACATCACACGTATCATATTTGTTCTTAAGCGTTCTCTGATACTGTTTATTTTAATAACAATCCGGCCCCGGGACACAAAACTGCCCAAAGTTGAAGAAACACAATATATTTGTACTGCCAGTCTGAAAATGTATCCCACTTCTTTTGGTAAATAATTATTTTCCGAACATTGAATCCCATAATAATGTTTTGCAGAGGTGGAATGTAAGGAAAACAATATTGCTGTCTATTTCCATGGCAGGAAAACTCATCAATGGATGATCCATTCTGATTTACTTCCATGAAGTCACCGCATTCCCTGGAATTCTTTCTGTGACAGATTTCTGTGGGTACCTGTTTTTTAATTTCCTGTCAAATCTTTACAAATTCAATAAGAGTAAAATAAGCTCACATGATAAAAATGAAAGCTGCTACTTTCATAATGCAGGAACTCAGATGAAACCAGAGGGCAGGTTTGTGTGGCTCTAAAGCCAACAAAAATAATGCATTTGTCTTGTAATGGAAGTTTATGAGAAGTACATACATTATTGACTTTCACTGTTGGCTTGGGTTGCCATGAACCGTCATGGAAAGTTTTCTTCATATGCATTTATAAGCATTTGATTTTCTGTGATTTCAGATGAATCAAGAAGATGCTGCTTATACGACAACATCAGAGTCACAGCAGGGTTTTGATCTTCCAGATAAACCATAAATGTTACCACAACACAAGTAACAATTGATGAAGTGCATTTATTTCCCTCTTAAACAAGCTGCAACAAGCTGAACCCTGAATATAAGGTCATATATTCCTCACAGGTGTTCTGTTTGATGTGATTTAGAGGCATCAGTCAGATCTCCTCTGGTCTGGACGAGAGGGACATGAGGGATTGTTTTTCTGGATTCCTCTGGCAGGCTTTCAGCTTCATTAGACGGGCTTTTTGTCTCAGGTTATATAACGCTGCATCAGTAAATAAAGTTTGGACATCTTTAGCACCTTGTGTTCTGCATGTTTAATTCATGAAAAGTCTCTTACTGGTAGAAATTTTGCAGGGGACAAAGCTGTTGCTAAGCTCAGGCCTTCGTCCGCACAGAAATGCACGAGCTGTTTCTCGGCCCTCCGCTGGAGTCTCTCAACATGCAACGGAGGGTCCTGGGCCCACTTTACTTTGTAACTCTAGTTTGGCTTGTTTTTAGAAAGCCATCATTACATGTTCTGATGACTGAAGTCTCTGAGCACTACAGATAAAGAAAGTGCTGCCTAGCTTAACTATTTTAGGTTGTAAGAACGTTTCTTTAGGTAACAAAAATGTTACAGAACAAACGTAATTTATTAATCACTGATTATATTTTTTGATTATTGTAATAAAATGCTGATTTGTAAAGGTTTGTTAAAACACTCACTGATGATGGTGGTTTTGTTTTGAATTAGTTTTTATTTACCATGTACAATGTGAAGAAGACTTTAAGAAGCTTATTTGATTTTGTCTGGTGAATTTGTGAAGCAAAATATCCAGTTTGTCTAGTGAAAATCTATTTATAACAATCTCTATAAAGTCAGAGCAGATCTCTGGATTTCCTAATCGTTGGCAACATCTCAGTTTAGTTTGGCAGTTGTGGACAAAGACATCATCGCCCTACAGATAAAACTTATTACTTGATAGAAATAGTGTGTGTGTCAATTTTGTTTAGATGAGAAATCAGTCAATCGATTTAGAATCCTGACTGACTGGATTATAAATGTTTGTATTTAGTGTGTAGACAGACTGAAAAATAAGAAGTTGTTTTTAATCAGCCAAACAAAGCATGTAAGAGCAAAAACGAATGTGTTTTCAGACTGTTTAAAACCTTCTGAGATGTTTAATGGTGTTAAACTACCAGTTTGAAGTTTGAGGAAACATCATGAAATCTGATTATTTGTGAAAAACAAGCCTGCTGGGTAATTCAAAGTCATAGCTAGAATTTGCGTTATTGCGTTAATGTGTATAAAACAAGAGTCTGTATTAGTTTGCTTGGTTATTTTCATAAACCTTTCTACAGTATTGCATATTCTTTTATTTCTGGAACAGTAGAGCTCAGCTCACTTTCACTTTGATGTAAATACGTTTTTCATTGGAGAGGCTGTCTGTGGTTTGACCACACGCTGCTGTTTGAGTCTAGTGAAGATACTTTGAGACATGAGAAAGCTGGAGTTCATGTGCGACTGGCCTCCACAGCTGGTGGGGATGAGGTGGGCGGGTCTCGCACCCGGCCCGGCTGGGGGGCGGGTCGTATATCAAAGCTCTGTTAGAACAGGTTAGATGTCACGTTAAAGGGTTCAGCTGAGGTGTCGTGCAGGCAGAGACTCTCTCGAAAGATCTGCGTTTATTCTGGAATTCATGAAGTCTGCGGAGTGTCTGCGTTTTGGCTAATGGATCAAATAAAGATGTTTAGGCTGAAGAAATAAATCTTTTAAAGATCTGTTGAAAAGATGTTGAGCATAGAGGAGCTTCAGTCAGGACACTGTCTCTGTACTGCTGTATGTTCTCAATGTATGTTTAAAGAACTCTGTAGATTCAGCGGAAAAAAATGTCACTGACCCTCATCCAGTAAAAGACCTAAATGGGGGCTTTAGAAACTGCTGGTGGCACTTTTTTAAAGATTTTATAAGGAATCAGTGGGGTTGCTTTGAGCCACTCGTGAATCTGACCCTGAACCAAAAATAACTGTGAGAATGCAATAAAAACACTTTATTTTGACCAGAGGAAAATCTTTCTCAAAAACCTTGAAAACTCTTTTAGGAGAAAATAAATACGGGAACATTTTCCATGACAGAGGATAAAAATCTGTATGTGTTACACATCATGTGTCTGAACTGACAGTCAGTGATGTTTTACTGATTCAAAGATCACGTCTGAATTTTTCACACCTGTGTTTTGTTACAAGACAACTGCTTGGTTTAAAATTAAATGGATAACAATAAATCTGCTCTTTTGTTCAGTATTACTGTTTTTAGGCTTTGTTCAGATTTGTATTTTGTCTGTGTCTGAATACACTAATGTTTGATCAGTCTGTACACTAGAATGGCCTGTGTGATTTTCACTATATAGTCAACAGTTTAACTTCCACCATTTAAATGTTGTGAAAGCCGTAATATGATTCAGATAAGATCTAATGTGGCAGTTGATGTAAATGTTTCAGACAGGCCGTGTTGATTTGAGTCTAGCACTAGATGGAAAGAGGGAGAGAGTTCTTTGCTGGCATTTTCCGCTTGTATTTTATTAAATAAACTTCATCAACACTGCAGAGGAAGAGAAGAGAGTTGTGTTGTCAGTCCAGGCATGTTTTCCTTCCCTCACAAATCCAATTCAATAAACGTTTCTCCAGTCCAGCAACAGCAGGACAGCTCAGCCCAGCTCTGAGAATACTAATGACTGAGTGATTGTCTCTGATGAGCTGAGCGACTGCTTGTGAGTTCCTCAGAGTTCTAGTATCAGGGCTAATGTTTCTTTCTTACAAAAGTATCAGATGACAGTGTTGTTTTCAGGTTCTCTGTGGTTCTGACCGGTTCTGGTTCCCTCTTTTCAATCTGATCATTTGGACTGCTGTGTCTTTTCTATTTAATACACAGTCTGTGTGCACAGACTCAGGCCTCACTGTGTCCTGTATCATCCCAGCTACAGTTTTAGGTTGTGTTCCTTCAGTCTGACTTTCTCTGTGGCACATAACTGCACACTCAGTAAAACATCTTTCACTCTCATGCTAACAGACTAAGTTTAGATTCAGTCTATATAAATCAAAGCTGAAGATAAAACAAGGTTTCTTTAGTTCATTGCTTTAGTCAGTATATCGATCAGTGGTTTTAGTCCTCAGAAAGCCATCTGACATTCAGTTGTCGAGCTGAGAAGTTCATGAATATATATTAAACTACATAAAAATGTAAATATAAAAACGTTGCTTCTACGCCTGACCTGACAGTTGGATGATATTCGTCAGGTTTCACAGCTGTGTCTCTGCTTTTTGTCAACATGCCAGATAACAACAAAATCGGGCAAAATCAAAGTCAGCTTTCAGGGTCCTCTGTCAATATTATCCCACCTGCTTTGAGTTCAACACGGACACACATGCATAAGTGAGATTTCACAGTTCACATGTTTCCTGTAAAAACCCTCTCACACATACGGTAAAGAAATTATTTGGGATTATTATTTAGCATGAACTACTCTATTAGTACGTAGCAACGTTAGAAAAACGTTGTTTTTTAACCAAAATGGCTACTGCATTTGACATATATGATACTGTAAAATATGGTTAAAAGTTTCTTTAAATTCAGTTGATCATTGATCATTTTAATTGTGTGATCATTTATTAAACGAGACATTAATCTCAGTGTGAGAGTTTGGTCAGCTGGGACAATGGTGGGATATACAGTGTAATCATCGCACACAAATATTTGACCACAGACCAATCAGAATCAGCGTGGTGCTCTCTCTGCGCTATCAGATTCAAGCATGCAGCATTAATACTGCAGCAGTGTCAGTTTCAGTAATGGAGCTGTGTTAGTGTGTCCAGTGAATCAGTGAGTGTGGATCAGGAAATGTTGACATCTGTGCAGCTGGGCTCATGCCACAGCACTGAACACACAAACTCAAACTCTCTGTCCTCGTCTCCTGTCGAGTGAAAACAAACAAAACTTCCATGTTTTTGCCTGGTGTATCAGGAGTTTGTCTGTTTGTCAGGCCGCTCGGTGAATGGGATAGAACAGGTTTGGTTTTACTGAGGTTTGTGGGCCGGGATTTGTTTGATTTGCATCTTATTATGAAACTAACTGGCCAAAATTCCATAACAAATTGAAATGTCCCTTTAATTATTCAGTTGAATGTGGTCAGCCTCAGTGTTTCTGTTTTAAATGTTATCTACACACATTCCTGAGCATCAACTCTTCTCTGTGTCGCTTGTTGTCAGACTTTTAATGTACAATCTACAAACTCTTTAAACTGCCACTTTCGTAATGAAAACACTTCCATATTTGTACTGCAGTCAGTGTATTCAAACATTTTTAATAGTGAAAGTATCATTTTTTGCTTCAGAATTTATTAATTACAGTAAATTTGCGGTAAAAGTCTCTTTTCTCAGCTCCCACAATTCTCCTGAGCACCAGTGGAGGGCAGTGTGACGTGAGCAAGTCTGATTCAGTTTGAACATTTTTAAAATTTTTTGGAAATTAACTTAATGGAAACATCAGGGAAACGTTTTTCCAACATAAATGGTTTGTTGGGAAGCCAGCTGCTCATCTTCCAGTACAGACGATGAGAGAAAGATGAGAGTAAATTTTTCAAAACTTGTATACTTTAAATGACCTTTGACCCAAATAAAACGTGTAATGAGACCAGTGAAGTTCTCACAGAGGTTAATGTGGAAGAGTCACGGGCCCTGTGGCCTCCACATGTTACATGAAGGTTTTCACTGAGCGATGTGTAAGTCAACATGACAGTTTTTCTTTAGCTTTGCATGCAGAAAGGCTCCAGGCTAACAGGAAAACAAGCTAACAGGATATCCATAATTATCT
>JAZGTK010014385.1:1567-13767 GCA_036877625.1 Ambastaia sidthimunki
AATATGTATGTGTATATATATATATATATATATATATATGTGTGTGTGTGTGTGTGTGTGTGTGTATATACAATATATAAATGTGTGTGTGTGTGTATATATATATATATATATATAGTTATTAAAGATTTTATCTGTAACATTAATAGTTATAAATATACACTCACTGGCCACTTTATTAGGAACATCTTGCTAGTACTGGGTTGGCCCTCCTTTTGCCTTCAGAACTGCCTTAATTCTTCATGGCATAGATTCAACAAGGTGTTGAAATATTACTTTGAAATTTTGGTCCATATTGACATGATAGCATCACGCAGTTGCTGCATATTTGTTCCAAAACCATTCCACGGTCAAAGTCATTTAAATCCCCTTTCTTTCTCATTCTGATGCTCGGTTTGAACTTCAGCAAGTCGTCTTCACATCTAGATGCCTAAATGCATCGATTTGCTGCCATGTGATTGGCTGATTAGCAATTTGTGTTACCAAACAATTAAACAGGTGTATCTAATAATGTGGCCAGTGAGTGTACTTCTAGCAGTGAAATGCAGAAGATTACTTGTTAAGATACTGCGCATAACTGGAAATAACCTGAAAATTTGCTATTTTTGTAGCAACTGTGTAATATACCACACAATACCTCATATCTCCATGAAAACTGTGAAAACCCAACAAACGGACAACTGTCATTATGATGAAATTTTGAAGACCTCACTATTTCACTATTTTTTTCTTTTTAGTTTGTAATGATAATGTACATTTCATGGTATTATTGAAAATTCTCTTGTTTTTATGTGATTTTCTTTTTCAAGCATTTTAAGCACCTAAGCTGGAAAGACATATCTGATAATACCTCTTATCATCATTTTAATTTAATAAATGTCTGTATAAAATGACAGAAAATGTCTGTTCTTTGTTTTTCTTTACTTAACTTATAAAATGTGTACTTTGTTTTTTTTTTAATCAGATCTAACTGTGCAGAGAACATCCGTAAGCACATTCTTCACACAGGCAAGCACGAGGGGGTGATGATGTATAACTGTCCCATCTGTAGCTATGCCACCAATGCCCCAATGGACTTTAGAAACCATCTTAAAGAGATCCATCCTGAAATTGAAAACCCAGATTTGGCTTATCTGCATGCAGGTATTCGTTCTGTCTTTTTTCTTGGTTGTCCTGTGTCTGTCTGTCTGTCTATTCGGTTGTCTCTCTATCGTTCAATCATTAATAATCATTAATAATTATACAATAATATCATACAGTCATAATCATACAGTAATCATCTTATTAGTATCAAGCAGGGATAAGCTTATTAATATGTCACATGGTCTCTTTTAAAACTCTCACAATTCCAGTAAGAACTAGTTCTCATTTCCCAACCCTAAAAATATCTGTTAATCAGATCACTGCGCAGCACCCTTGGCAAAATATTTCACTGTGAGATGTCAGAAGCTTTAGGCTGAGAATCACTGCAGGTCAGACTGTTTAACCAGTTGCTGTATCCCGCATGAAATCGTTTGCACTAATCGACAGCTCAGTCCCTTGTAAAGCAGTCATACTGAGCTATGGAAAATGTTAATTGTCTGTGTTTTGCTTTTGTCTCCTGTGTATGTGGCAGGAATTGTGTCCAAGTCTTTTGAGTGTCGCCTGAAGGGACAAGGGGCATCCTTTGTGCAAGCAGAGGCTACGTTTGCCCCTGATGAAACCAAACAGGGCTCAGAGACAGTTCAACAGGTCATCATTATTCAGGGCTATGGTGGGGGAGAGGTAGCCATCAATCAGGCCCTGGAAGAGTCGGCTGCTGCCACTCTGCAGACTCTAGCCATGTCCAGTCAAGTGGCTGAGGTGCTGCACATCACTGAGGATGGGCAGCTAATCTCTTCTGGGCAGGAGGTGTCCTCAGTGGAGGCCCAGCTCGGTGGAGGACAGATCCATATTCCGGCTACCGCCACCCGTTATGTGCTTGTGGAGTCCTCTGGAGAGGTTGCAGAGAAAACCAGACAGGAAGGGGAGGGTGGTGCCAACAGTATATCTGAGTCTGCTCTGGATGCTTTGCTTTGTGCTGTTACAGAGTCGGGGCAACAGGATAGTGTTCGAGAGCGAGAGCTTACCACTGCCACAGTGTCAAAACCGATCTCAGAGGAGGCTAAAGGTCAGATCTCCCAGACAGAAAGACAGAGTGAAGGGCAGATGTATGAGGGGACAGAATCAGTGGGCATGGTGGCTGAAGTACTGGGTTCCACCAATGAGCACACATCAGAGGAAATGCAAGAGGTGCTACAGTTTGCAGCCAGTCAGCTAATGATGAAGGAGGGTCTTACTCAAGTTATTGTAAATGACGAGGGGACACGTTACATAGTCACACAGCTTGATGGCTGTACCCTACAGGTAGAGGGCACTGTAGAAGACCAATCTGGAGAGGAGACAATAGTTTACTCAGAAATTAATCCTGAGTGAAGGGAAGGTAAGACAGAGAGTAGATCCTTTTGAAATTTGTTTTTGTTTTACCGAAAATTACACTTATCCAGTGGTCAGTGTCTATTTTTCCTTTTTTGTAAAGACAGTTAACTCAGGGTCACTACCCATGACAGTTCGAACACTTCAAAAGAAAGCTTATTGCAATTAATTGCTTTGATGCTATTATAAACAACAGCCAAAGGCTTGTGACATGAACGTCTCCCTTGATTGCTGATTTTTCAGTGATTTATATGTAAAACTGCAGTATATACTTTTTTAGATGTCACTAAAGATCACATTAGCACAATTATCAACTAGAATTGTAAAAAGTTTGCAAGATCTGTTGCATTTTGACTTGTGTAGATTGTTAGAATACTAACAAAATCATTGTTTAACACACCCGTGTTTCATCTTCCTTTAATGTATGTTAGATTGCTTGGATTTTATTTGTTATATACTATTTCTTGCATGTGGATAGGTGGATTAAGGAGTACACATCTTATTTGCAAACAACATTTAAATATGACCAGATACTGAAGCAGGCCTTAAAATAAGACTATGGGTGGAACCCCTCCAGAAAAGGGGAATTAAACATTTTTGTAAATACCTACCATTAAATTTACTTTATAACAGTTGCTGTTTGAAAAATTGACTCTAGCTGGAGTGTCTGGGATTATTTTTCTCATTGGCAGTCTGACATTCATCATCAAAATGCAGTTTGTTAATCCTATTGTCCTTTTTTCTAAATTAAAAAAATTGTTTCTGTTTGTTTCAGATACTGTACATTGTTGTTTGTTACAAAGACATTGGTGCTGTTAAAGCTGCAATCTGTAACTCTTTTTAAAATGTAAATAACAGATCAGTGATAAAACGAGTCACCTTATTTTGATTCGTATTGTTAACTTTACAATACTGATTTAAAATTTAAACCGTCATTTCACAACGCAGCATGAGTTCTCTTGAAAGGAACAACCGTGTTTACATGTTAGGGGGAAGAGCAGCTCCTTTCCTGTGAGATCCACAGGTCCCCATCAGATTTCTTGTGGCATGGGTTTCAGTTCCCAATTGGTAACTTTTTTTGCACGGCAGCAGGTGCTCTTACAATAGACTGCTTGCTATATATATTACCCGTATATTCTGTTACAAGTATAAGCAAGCTGGTAAGATGCTTTGCATCCAGGTCTAGTCTCAAATTGTGACTTCATATTAAAATATGACTCATCAGGGCTGGCTTTACAGATCAATCAGGTAGTAGCCTCCCCAGTGTATGAACTAATCAGAAGCAGGGGAGGTGTAATCTCACGTGGAGTCAAATTTTGGAACACACTTCTCTGAGGCTGTTAAAAATTCAGTGATCTTATTCGTGTATAGCTGGTTTAAATATCTTGTTAAAAATTTAATTTAATCTTTAATCTTATTTATTTTTAATTTTGCATGGCACAGGCTAGCAGCAAGAGTTTTACCTGTTGTGCACACAGCAACACTACACCTGATGTTGATCCCTCACATGACCAAAACATGAACGGCTGATGTTTTCACAAAAATTCATTCATTAAGCCCATGTCTAGAAACCCCAATGCACTAAATCAGGGATCTAAATTCTAACCCAAACCAGGAGAGGTCGCTATCGTTCCCGCCGATCACTGTTGTTAAAAAAACTGGTTCGTCTAGACATCTAACAGACATTTCTCCGCATCTAACAGGGGCGCAGCTTTCATTTCAACCACACGAACACTAGGCCTACTAGCCAATCAGAAATAGGGTGGGGGCGGGCTCTGGGTGTTGGCAAAACAGATTGATTCAGATCCAGCAGTTTCCCATACCGTCACCGTAAGTCACGGGACGGACCTCAGGTTTATGAAGCCAGGGGAAGACGCCAAAGATGTCGATAAATGTGCTTCCCATACTGGCAAGGTGCACCGTAAATCACGGGATTGACTGCAAGTTTATGACGCCAGGGGAAGTTTTCTATTCTGTGTGTATTTCCTATCATTTACAAAACTTTTAGTTGTTTTGAAGTAACAACTTTAGGATTACAGTATTATCTGCACATCACAATTGCACTGTAAAGGTTCTAAAACTGTACTTAAAGTAAATGTGCATATTTTGCACTTATGTTTAAAAACTGAATTTGTGTCATTGTTTATGTTCTTTAGTCATTGGTTAGGATACTAATCAAATGTTTGTACTTTGAAGTATGGATGAACAGGGTTATACACAAAAGGATGTTTATATATCTGGGCTCAGGGGGGCACAAGATCATAATCTGCCCATGGGTTAAAAGGGTTATTTTTCAAATGATCTTATATGTTATGTGTAAAAAGTGCATCGCATACATAGCACATAAAAAAAAAAGTTCAGGCTCAGGATTTTTTTCCGCTATCAGCCCTGTAAATTACACCGTCAGCAAAACTTTTTTGCAAAATGCATGACGGTGCAAGAATCATGAGCATTATCATTTTGGTAATAACATGTTTTTGTTAAGCACTTTATTTCAGGTTGTGTTGAAAATGTTCTGTAAGATGGACCTTTTGGACCATTTGTTTTGTGTACATTCAGTGCAATTGAGATTTACATTTATATTTGCTTGTGGGTGAAGCTGACCATTTAAATTAGCCTTATTGCAGTTTTATAGTTAAAATTTTTAAAACAAACACACACACACACACACATTGAACTCATTGTACACTGAGTTCCTTCAATAAAATTTCCCTTAATAAAATATTGAGGAAGATGATGGAAAATATGTGAGTGTGAATTAGTAATCTGGCCTCTTGGTTTAAAGGACAAAAAAGCTGATCATTCTCTACAACAAGCAGTTGAAAGATTTTGGAAATTGGATGATCCGATGCATGTGAGTGAAGATTTGTTGTAGAAAGTTGATCAGCAAGTTCTGGATCTATGGAAAAGGCAAGCAGTCAAAGAGGATGGTCACTACACATTGTCGATCCCATTGAAGGAACACCCACCACGAATACCCAGTACATACACAATGGCTGAACATCGATTAAACCTTCTAGGAAATAGATCAAAGAAAGACCCGACTTTGCTTCGGAAGTATACAGAAGGTATCAGAGACTCTTTGCAGAAAGGATATGCAGAAGAGATGATGGTCGAGAAGATGATCCGAGAAGATGGTCGTGTGTGGTACCTGCCACATCATCCAGTGCTACATCCACGTAAGCCAGAGAAAGTTTGTATTGTTTTTGATTGTGTGGCACGATACCAAGGTACTTCACTGAATGATCACATTCATCAAGGCCCAGATCTTACCAATAAGCTGCTAGGTGTTTGCTTATGTTTAGGCAAGAACCTATTGCTCTGAATGCGGATATTGAGAGTATGTTTTATCAAGTCTGAGTGCCATCAGACGAATAAGATATGCTTCGCTTTCTGTGGTGGGAAGATGACAACCCTGACAAACTACCCAAGCATTATCGCATGACAGCTCACCTTTTTGGTGGTGTCTGGAGTCCTAGCACTGCCAATTTCGCTTTGCAACGAGTTGCTGAGGACAACCAAGGAAACTTTTCAGATGACACTGTGAAAACAGTAAAGCAAAATTTCTACGTAGATGATTGCCTCAAATCTGTACCAACCAAGGAGGTTGCCATTAAACTTGCTTCTGAGCTTCAAGATTTGCTTAGCAGAGAAGGCTTTAGATTAACCAAATGGTTGAGCAATTCTAAAGAAGTGATGAGATCAATACCAGTGGAAGACTGTGCAAAGTCACTACGTGAGGTCAAGTCAATAGACAAACCAGCAACAAAGAGAGGAGTGTTGAGCACTACCAGTTCCATCTATGATGCTTTAGGATTTGCTAGTCCATTCATTCTTAAAGCAAAGATAATTCAAAAGTTGTGCTGCTTGGAAGTTGACTGGGATGAAGAAGTTCCATTAGAAATAGCAGCACAGTGGCGTAGATGGTTAGATGACTTGCCTCTACTGTCTGCATTGAAAATTCTGAGATGTCTCAGACCAACACCCATTATTCAGTTGTTGGAGACCCAAGTCCATCACTTTTCTGATGCCTCAGAGATGGCATATGGAGCATGTTGGAAGGCCAACCTGTTGGAGTGAGAGGGTAATGACGTCCTGTAGAAAATGTTGTGTTAATCCCCAAAATGGTGTTTTATTTGAAGGTGGAAAAATATTTACAGTGTATGAAATAAACAAAAATAAAAACTGTACAAAAACAAAAAGGAAACAAAACAGCAACAATGTGCAAATTTGGCTTTACGAGAGCTATCCATTTAGAAGTAGCGCACACTCTCGACACAGATTCCTGTATCAATGCTTTACAAAGGTTTGTCGCCAGGAGAGGCACACCCTCGGAGATAAGATCAGATAACTGAACTAATTTTGTCTGAGGACTATGAGAGTTGCGGAAGGCTTTAAATGACTGGAATCAACGAAAGATTTCAGATTACTTTCTACAGAACAGCGTGAGATGGATCTTCAACCCGCCTGCTGCTTCATATATGGGAGGTTTGGCAAATTTGCACCATTCGTTCAGTTCTGAATGCAGTCTTGTCACAGCAGGTGCCAGATGATGAAGGATTAGCAACATGTTTTGTTGTGTTGAATCAATAGTAAATGGTAGACTCACTAAGCTCTCAGACAATCCATCAGAACCTCTACCACTTACACCAAACCATTTGTTGTTGCTTCATTTTGGACTATCTTTACTTCCAGGAGCTTTTGTAAAGCAAGATCTGTATGAACGCAGATGGCGTCAGGTTCAATACCTGGCAGATGACTTTTGGTCACGATGGCTCAAAGAGTATCTACCTGCATTGCAACAACGACAGAAATGGTTACATCTAAAACGGAATCTTCAAGTAGGAGATCTTGTGCTTGTTATGCATAAGAGTACACCACTGGCTTTGTATAAGAGTACAAAGTCACTGGCCATTAGGGCTTATTACTCAAGTTTATTCAGGAGCAGATGGGCTTGTGCGTACTGAGGAAGTGAAAATGCAAGCAGGAGTTTTCAACTGCCCTGTAAATAAAATCTGCCTACTGGAGGCCAATTGGAAGACAGTTAAGTGGCTTTCTTAATGGACATTACCCTTTTGGTTTTGAAAGACCTGTGAGAGTCTTTGGGGCCCGGGATGTTGGGTTCTGCCCCTTTAGGAAAACCGATGCACAGCAGAAGAAAACCAATGCACAGCATGGGATTCATGTAGATGTTAAGATTTTAAATAATCGAGATATCAAATTTGCCTTGTTTTTTTTGTTCTTTCCTGATCCCAGCGTGGTGAGCATGTTTGTTGTTGTTTGCGGGTTATTTGTGATTTATGTTAAGGTGTATGGAGATCGCTGTGGATGATTGGCATCTGAGCGTCAATTGTGACGCAGTTTAACTATTACACGCTTATTTGGTTTATATTGAAAGACGAACGTGTTTTAAAGATGTTTATTTGTGTATTTGAGATATTTTGGAGCTTAAGCCTAATGTTTAAGAGTGTATATAGAAGGATTCTGATTTTTTTAATTCATAACATGAAATGTACTGATAATAACGTGATGCAGCAACTTAAGTGAAATAACTTGTTAATTTTGTAATCTGACTTTGTTGTTTGTTTGTTTACAGTTTGACCACACACAAGTATGCACACAGATACAGAAACACACCTACAATGATACATAACAAAGCTACTTTAATACAAAGTCTGTAAATTGTGAGTTCTGCACAAAGGAAGGAAAGAAACACCAACGAGTCTAATGTTATTTTTGTTGATAACATCCCCCTTCATCACACACACACTCGCTTACATGTGTATAAACAGTGTAATCCGCTCTTACGGTAGATCATGGTTCGTGAAGAGTGGCGACTCCATCCTTGTGTACCAGCTGATTTGGGAAAGGTGCCTCATTGGCAGACATCTGTAGAGCTGCAGGTTGAGCTACACCCAACACCTTTGTGAGGTTTCACAACCTCCATGTGGACCTGGTTGCAAACCATATTGATGATTGGTTGTAACTAGCTGGGTGTGCTGCTTGTACCTGCAACTTTCCTCTTGTTAGTTTTCCCTCACTGAGGTGATAACGTGCACCAATCCTGTCCAAATAATGTGCTCAGACATAAGATGCGAGAATCACATCTTATGTCCAACTCCTCCACCAAGTTGTCTACTAAAGGTGCTAAAAATGATGTCCTATGTATAACGTGCTCACTAAATAATATGAATGTGTCTTTCACATTATACATGCTGCCCCTCAGAAATATTATTAGATAAATGTTACGCAGATGATACTCAACTATATATTACATTCAGACCAAAAGATATTCCTACCTCATAAGATTCCTACCTAAATTATCAGACTGTGTTAAAGATATTGTAGTATATCAATTAAGAAAGAGATATTACTTATTGGCCCAAACACATGTAAACAGAAGCTTTCTGAATACAATTTTCAAATAGAAGTTGTAGCTCACTTCTAGTTCAAATGCATTACTTCATAATAAACAAATGCATTACTTCATAATAAACAAATGCATTACTTCGTAATAAACAAATCCATTACTTCAGAAGAGCGTAGAGCTTTTAAATGTCCTACAATGTGACACGTACATCTAAAACCTTTAAACAACATTTTGCAATTTTTTTTGTGAATGTATTTTTTTTAGCTTATTAGTAATTTAGAAATATAAATTATTTAGTCATCCCATGTTAAAGTTATGTAATACAGTCCGTCAGGACCACTTTTCTCAAAGATTTATTAACAATAGTAATAATTACAGTTTAATAATTACAGTGTAATTTACAGTTACAAATTACCCCACAACAAAACCATTCCCCCAACTGAATTTAAATAAAATATAATCAATGTGTACAAATGTATGAATAGCCTTACACAACAAGCATGTTATTTATATCGATCAGCTGTATGTTATTAAAAGATTCTAAAGTGGAATAACACTAACAAGCATGGTACCAAGCCCATATATCCTAGCAACAAACATGTTTACACAACACTGTTTTCAACTAAAAACTTTATAATATATTTATTTGACTGTTTATTTACACAAAAACAGCATTTTGGGGGCCTGAAAACTTTTGAAAACGGGTTTCAAAGTGCAAAATGATACCATTATTGTTCTTGGGGCAGTTTTGGCCTGTTGGTTGGATAGTCTGACGTATAACCAGGTTGCCGGTTCAATTCCCACTGCCAGCAGGAAACAACAGGGGTGCTCCCATTTCTTATTTGTTTCCTTTCCTTGCATCTTATCTCCATCCTCTTAGGATCCTAGGGAAGAATGCAAGGACGGTAGGCGGGGACAAAAAACACTTCTGCATAGGATACACCACTGTTTCCTAAGGAAGACTTCGTTCATTGCCTCTTCGTGGTGCAATTAGAGAATTGAGATACCTGACTTAGATCAGTTTCTGGATCACAGACCCTCATCAAGGTACCTTACCCCCAAATGCTCTTTGGGCATAACTGTAAATGGCTGCCTACTGCTTTGTGTGTGTGCTCATGGTTTAAGATGTGTTCATCAATACTCTAATGTACGTGCAACTGGATTAGTCAAATGCAGAGGACAAATCTGACGTCTGTACGCAAAACTTTTTTTAAAAAACACAAAGGAATTTTTTTTTCCTTTTTTTAGTACTTAAGTACTTTAAACATAGGCTTAAGTTAGCCATACCCTTAAACTGGATTTGTCATTTTGTCTAAACCTACATAGATTCTATGGGTGACTGTTTGTATGGAAAGACACAAATTTCATACACACTAATATAATTATTACTAGAAATAAAACAGTAATGTTAACAGTATATGACAACAATCATCAAAAATATTTTTGTATGTAGAAGATTTGGTTTGTTTTACATTTAAGATGCACAGTCCATAAATGAAAGTATGATCACAAATGGATTTAGCTCCAGAACTTAGCTCAGGTCAATATGGCAAAGTTTTATAAATTTACAGGCACTTAAGTCAGTTATCATTTTGTTACTGAACATCAATCCATTCTTGTCACATTTACACAGTATGAAGATGTTTAAAAAACTTTAAACTATGATATGAAGTTCATGATAAATACTAAAGACTTTTTTAGGATAAAGGCTTTATACTGTTTATATATAGTATCTTATTAGGTCAAATGTACAGTTATGATAATACATGTCATCATTACACTGAGCAAGACAAATACAGTACATCTCTTTATAATGTTGTAAGTCACATTTGAGTCTCCAGCTTACAATAATAAACAACAAATATATAAATAGTTCCCCTTTCGGGCAAAAAATTGTATATGAAATACCAATTAACTTTAATGGATAATATTAGGTTTTATACACCAATGTCCTGTTCAGGTCCACTTAACTTGAATCTGCAACATCAGGATACTGGAATTAATAAATTCTTGAATTCATTCCAAAATCGGTAAGGGACTAAGGGTTCAGTTTCAGCACAACAAATCCTCTTGAGGTCAATGCTAGCAGGTTTCAGGACAGATGAGTCTTGAATCTCATGGGTTAAAGTGTTTAAAGAATCGATGCACAGATGCGCGGTTCATGTTTCTAGATGTCTGTGAAATGGATAGCCCTGTTTGCATGAGTAAAATAGCCAGTTCTCTTCACCGTTGTTGGTCTGAACCACCTGCAGCCCTTTTCTCCATGTGTCACGTGCATTACCATCCTGGGCAGGATGTAGGTTTAATGCAGTGTCCCTGGAAAAGGACTAGGCTGCCTGGACAGTGGCAACCAGCGACACAGGGTCTGTGACAGGGGCCGATTTCATTCCAGTTACTGCAAGTTTTGGTGCAGCCAGGTCCACATGTGTCATAGACAGCACCGTGTTTGCACTGTGTTGCTACAACAGAAGAAAGAAAACTCAGACAATATCTCAGATAAGTACTGGTTTAGATAAAAGCATTTTTTTCATTTTATTCATTTCATTGGAAGCGCAGGACTTCCTGTGCCACAAGCAACAGCAACAGTGAGTTGTCCAGAATTGTGAAACAGTTGATTAATGACTCCCTGTGTACAGGGATAATGTTGCACAGAGAAAATATCTGTTTGCCTTCTCAGCTGACATATACGGCCACCAACAGCATGTGTTGATTTTCATTCATTTTGATCAAATGCATTTGGCACTTCATATAAAAATGTTATGTGATAAAAACAGTTAAAGGTCATGCTGATTCAAATGACATAAATCAACATCCAGCAGCAGAGTGACACTCGTAACTTTTAACGGTATAACCAGAATAACCAGCTCATTAAAAGAGACTGAAGACACAGTGATAGAGTTCCTGGCAGTGTGAACGGCATAAAGAACTGTTGTTATATATGTTATATTCAAAGAAAAACACACCTCACAGTTGATGAGTTTACAGCAGTTTGTGTCAGGTGTGACTTACTCATGCAGGTGAGCTCAGGCCTCCAGTGCACATGTACACCTTCTCTCTCACATGCTCGACTGTACGCGATGAAGGACTCACAGTAGCAGTTCTTATGCACTGGACATTCACACATGTCTGTTACACATGACCTGAAGACAGGACACGTGCAGAGACAAAGATACAAGTATTCAGAATGAGAGTTTTAGTGATTGTGTTACACATAAATGACAAAAATGTCCACCAGCTTTCAGTAACATGCCTTGCAGGTGCGCAACTGCCTATTTGCTGAGGGGTGTGCAAAACCTGTGTAATATAATTGTAGAATACTCTTTGTATAGAATACTTTTTCCACACAATCCTAATATAATTAAGCAATATAACCAGG
>JAZGTK010014386.1:0-13766 GCA_036877625.1 Ambastaia sidthimunki
TTTAGTTTCAGATTGACAGAAAAGCCTCTATGGACACGGGAGCCCATTGTTCAGTTCTTTTCTGTTCTTGGAACGCTGATTTTCTGCGTTCTTTTATTCTACGTCCTGGATCGTTCGTTGAGTTCGTTGTAAATTCAGGTCGAAACCGAATAATTTTCGAACCGATTCTTTTTAATGATTCTTTTTAACAGATGCGCAACGTTTATTTTCTGACTCACTGCTAAAAGTTTATTTAGGGTGACATATGGGAATCATAAAACACATTTTACAGATTTTTCCGAGCTTACAGATAATTTAAAAGACAAAAAGCTAATTTAAAGTGACATCAATCTAGATTACAGTAGAGTATGTTCAGTAAATATCACAAATGCAATTAAAACAATATAATTTAATCCAAAATGTAACAATAGCAATATCACAATCAATTATCTATCTACAAGAAAACACACGTAGCTGGGACTTTGAAATTCGCTGTTGAAACGAATCAGTAAGTCATTGTGTGAACGGCAAGTGAACCGTTCGAGTGAGTCATTTGTGTCGATTCGTTCAAACGAATCGGACGCTGTTCGAGGGTGTTTGTTGATTTTTGTTCTCTGGTTGACAGGGTGGGGGCGTTTAGAGAAGGCGGATCTCCGATTCACCAATCCGCTTCGTTTCCCGTAGCGTTTAAAGAGCTCTTTGTGTCAATCACGCGTTTTTTTCGTTCGCTCTCCCCCTTCATCGCCATATTGGGCGCCGAAAAGCCTCGCCTTGTTATTTCTCTTCCCCTTTTTCACTACGACGCGCAGTTGACAGGTGTGGCCATCGCGAACGCTGCTTTTGTTTTGATGATCGTCGCCCGTCCGTGTTTTTCTGCTTCGACTCGCGGCTCATGCGGCGCGCCCGGGGCGAGTTTTGCGTTTGCGCTCGTCGTTTTGCGTCTTGTTAAAGTAATAGTTCAACGCTATATAACAGCTGTTGGGGTTGTTTGTCCACCTTAACACCCGGAAAATGTCCAACGTTCGCCTGTCTAATGGCAGCCCGACGCTGGAGCGGATGGAGGCTCGACTGTCCGACCAGCCCAAGCCGTCGGCGTGTCGGAACCTGTTCGGCCCGGTGGATCGTGAAGAGTTAAAGAAGGATTTCCAGCGTCACATGAAGGCGATGGAGGACGCGTCGGCGGACGCTTGGAACTTCGACTTCTCCGCGCACACGCCGCGACCCGGCGGGAGATACCAGTGGGAAGCGCTAGACATTCGCACGGTGCCTGGTTTCTACAGCAGATCGGAGCGGAGAAAGGGCTCGGATGTGAACATTTGCTCGTCTGGGAATAATAACGTTAATAATGTGGATGTAAACGGGAACCACGATTGCCAGGTAACGGAGGAGAGCGCGGAGACGCCCGAAACACCCAGAGATCCGAGGAAAAGACCGTCCTGTCTCGGTATGTGTTTGTGTATGCAACTTATTTGTGTATTTGTTAATTTATTTTAGACTTATGGCTTTTAGTTTTAGTTATACTTGCATTCGTTTCTATTTCGAGTTTTGATTGTAAAGCCCAAGATGACGTAAAAAAAGACGTAAACAAATGTTGGCGGAATAAATATGAGTAAATGGATATACAATGCACGACATGCATTCTGCATTTAAACTCGTTTTGTTATTCTCAAATTATTAGCAATTAAACAACTAAAGGAAACGTTCGGTGTTAAATACGTTTGTGTTTTAAGGAACGATCCACATGACAATCAGAGCACATTTTCATGATTTTCATTGCTTTTGGAAATTTAGAATTGCATTGCATTTTCTAGACTAAACCTTAAAAACGTGTGTTTGTTTTTATCAGACTCTCGTCAGAATAAGCGCTTACACATCTGTGTGGATGAAGTGAACCGAACACCCAGAAAAGTCAAAAAACCGAGAAAACCTCCTACACCTACATAAACACGACGACATAAGGTGAGCAGTCCTTTGTCTTCATTATTAGTTTTTTAACACTAATATGTGGATTATTAGGACATGAAAATGCTGTATTTACTTTGTCTTTTAATATATGTTGGCTGAAATAGAATAAAATCCGCTTTTGTAGCTTTATAGTAAATGTTTTGACATGTAAAGTTAAGGACTAGTACCCGGTTAACAGTGTTTTACAATAGAAACAAATGCTTACGTGATATATTAAAAAAATATAAGCCTCAGATTTAGAGTATAATGGAAGAAGATTGTATGCGGCAATGAAAGGGTTAAACATGCTGCTTTTACTACGAGAGCTCAAGTTTCATTCTGAGTGAAAAACATGTTACACGTCAGCAATTCTGCAATATTTACACCTGAGCGACCAAACACGTTAAATACACACACATACACACATTTTAACATCTCTCATTGCAATGCAAAACCTGAAGTTTATAAGGGTTTATGGATAATCTGTTTTATTTGTATGAAATGTAAGTAACTAGTACGTGATGGTTTCACGGGTGTGTAACAGACTTCTGGTCAAATGGTTGTAGGTTTGGGGCAGAAATCTGATGTAACTGTGGGGTTTTGTGTCTTCAGTTTGTGTAATGTGTCAAATCAATATTTCACTGGGCTGCCAGTCAATGAGCAAATAACAGGAGTTGCATCACATTTGTAAAGGCAGGAGGGCAATGTGGGGTGTTAAGCTTTGGTTTTGTCAGTGCTTGTGTACTCAAGTTGTCTGTAGTGTAACCGATTTTATGTTCTTTAAATCTTCCTGTCAAAGTTTAAGCTTTAAACAGCTTTATTGATGTGCCTGTTAACACAAACTAACAAACATTAAAACAAACTCAAAATAAACAGTGCAGAAAAAGGCAGAATCAATAAACAAACTGGGGAAGATTGTGTTTTTACTATTGTTTATTACTTTCACATATAGTGTTGTTTTTATTAAACTAAGAAACCAAAACAGGAAAACATTAAGTGCTTGTTTAATATTTATTCCATGTGCCAAAAGCGTCTGTAAATGGCACTTGAGTCTCCTAATTCTCTTCTCTTGTGTTTTTCCTGACAGGGCTGAAGATGAGGAAGATGATCTGTTTGTTGACCTCAGTGCGTGAACGAGGAGAGGAAAGCAGAAAAACAGACTCATATCAGCAGGGAGTGTGTGTTCCAGCACTGAAACACTACAGCCCTGGCACTCGTGTCTCAAGCAGTCTAATGTAGCAGTGTGCAATTAGGTTAAATTTCCTTTTTTGCTCATTTTCTTTCTCTTACTACCTGTGTATATAATTATATATTTGTCTTCTCTTATATGTAGCACATAATTAGTATTATGTTGGAAAGGTTTTTTTTCTTGAAGGTGACTTTGGTTTGACTTGAAGACCTGTCGTGCCGTGTGTAGATTATTTTCAAAATGCTGTTTATATATATTTTTTTCCCAGTTTTGAAGGCAGTGAGGGTGTTTTCTTATTGGCTATGTACAAGTTTCTCCGATGAGGTACACCAACCACCTGTTCTGTTAATAGAACCGGTTAGTTCTGAACATCTCAACCTGTACTTTCTGTTTTCCAGTTTCTGAAAGATCATTGAAAGGTGAGGTCATAGTTCTGAGGTCGAACCTTGTAGCATCAACCAGTATTACTATCAGGCACTTCCACAGAGGCCCTGCCCTCTCTTAAATTATTTCTCTTGTGTTTCTTGATCATCTGTAATTTGAGTGAAATTTTCTACTGATATTGGTTTCTTTTTTCTTTGTTCGACTCAATCACCCTTGATTTAGCCTTTGGTGTGTGTGTGTGCGTGTGCGTGTGTTTGGACCCGTCAGATGTGTGCATCTAAAAACACTCTACAAATAGATTCTGTGGTGAACGCAGATGGATAACTGTATTTATAGAGAAAGTAAATATTAATATTTGAACAATTTACACTGCCTGTGTATTTGTGTAAACCTTGAAATGTACCTGTGTACATAACTGTAAAAACACTGAGATAATTAAAACTAACTTATTTATGTCAAGCTTTTTCTTTGGAAATTTAAAATGGGTTTTTGGTCAAGGTTTGAGTCATATTTTTGTAAATGCTTATTTTTTTGGTAGTTTCTTTTTCTGATTTTTTTGTAATATTATTTTAACAAATTGTAAGAGGTTGCAAACTGAGCCTGATTAAAATATTTGATAAGTGCTCTTGTGTGTTACGTGTGTTTATATAATATGATGCAATTAATTAAAAGAATTATTTAAACCGCATTTCTTCTGTTTGCACATCATAAAAAAAAAATCTGTTGATTTAAACCCTCAAGATCTACAATATGTAGGTAAAATAATTATTTCACCTACTCTGTAGAATAAGCACACACTGAAAGCTAGTGTTGCAAAATGTAAAAAAAAAAAAACATAAGCATAACATATTTGATGCCATTATGAATTAGTTTAGTTGATCAACCATATATGCCAGTGACTAATGGTAACCAACTGTTACTCAACCTGCATCCTACACAAGCTTCCATGAACAGATTTGGCAAGCGGCCGCGGTGTCATTTGTGTGTGTGAATCAGCCACACATGTCAACGGTTAGTCACAAACTGACAGTGGGTGTGGTCAGCAGGCACAGGTGCAGTACATACTGCTAGCCTGTGATCCCAGTTGTGCTTTGTACTTCATTAACAACCGGTATCCCTGAATGGTGACCTTGAACCAGTTGCCACACCTGTTTAATAATGTTGCCTGACTGTAACGGCTCGGCTAGTTAAAGCAGAGCAACAAATAACGTATAGAAATACTTTAAATCTGAAAAATCAGTGCTTAACGTGTTCCTAGTTCCTAGTGTTCATAGTTCCTAATATTTTGTCAGTATCTCACCCGTCACTCATCAAGTGTATTGTTCTGGTACTGGAGAGAAAGCCATCCTTATATTTTAATGGTTGGTTTGAACGGGCCAACCATGGCATGACAAATGTTTATTCAAGTGGTATCAGTTGATCTGTTGGACAGAAATCTTTACCACAGAGATCAGGAACAAGCAACTAGCTGCAGAATTCTGGCAAGAACTGTTGCAGCGTTTCCACTCGATTATATGATCTGAACTTTAAAAAAGGCAATTATATGCTGACAGGTTAAGAGTTCAGAGCTAGCAGGGTCATATAAAAAAAACCCGCTGAGGGATGGTCCCTAAACAAAGACAAACCACAATTGTGATCTTTTTATTAGTTCTCCCAGACAACAATAGATTTAAACTGAGCACAAATTGTCAAAAGTCTACTGCTTCGATTTTTCACTCCACTAATCTCTATTCTACAGTAAAAGGCATCTTAAAATCTCACACTGCTCAGATTTGTCCAGTTGCCAAAGTCTACAATCAACAATTCGAAATCTCATAATGAACTCAAACATATCTCATTTTTTTAAAGATTATCAGAAAATTCAGTGCTATAAATGTTTATCCCATTATAAAACCTTTTTACTTTACCTTTTTACTATAATACAAGATATGCTTATTCCGCACCATCAGTTTCACAGCATGAACTGAATGCAGAAGCCATTACCCTCAACACAAAATGACAAGGGGGATTCAATAAACAGAAAAACACCTGCATCTGTGCTTTGAGGACTCCTGGGGTGCAGGTGTGTGAACTCAGTTGCATTGCTTGTCTTTCTAATGCTGCGATGGATGCATTGTTTGGTTTTGTGTTGTGCACTTTGCTGTGAGGAGGTTAAAACTCTGCTTTGTTGTGTCTGGGAGTCTATACAGACAAAAACAACTCGTCCGTAAGCCATCACCCGCACAGAGTCAGAAAAAAAAAACATCAGTCATGTAGGTTTTGGGCGGAGGCCGGCTGCATCGAGTGGTGACTCTCCAAACCTCGACCAATCGGCTGCAGGGGAAGTCAATACTTTCAGAGCATGAAAACCCTTCAGGCCTGTTCAATGTGCTTTAATGGGCAGAACGTAAATTTCCTATTCATTGTTCTGTGGAAAGGATTCTAACCGCAGGGAACCTATTGAGTCACGGGAAACTGGAGGAACGCAGCCAAAAAGAGTGAAAACACAAGTCTGTGGTTCTCCATTCTTTACAATCATTATGAAACGTAACGAGTTGAAAACTGAACATAAAATAAGTGTAAAGGTGTGAAATAAAATCACAAAGCATTCTTTAAAAGGGTAAAAAATGTCTGTTTTTGTAACAGGGAAAATTATTGAAATTTGCGATAATACGTATCACTCTCAATTCAATTTCTAAGCTTCCCATGTGTTCAAATGAACAAAACACTGGCGTCAAAAACCAGCTCATGATGATAAGTAAAAAATGTTTAGGCATTTACTGGAAAATCAGTTATTTAAAAATGCAAACAGAGAAGTAACAGAAAGGTTTTTTTGAATTGCAAAGGCAGACACAGCTTGCCCTAAAGTACAAACCACTAAATACCAGCAATATTTCATATAGGTGTTAGAACGTACATTGTAACTTCCTGCAAAATGTTTAAGTAGCACATTATGTCACATAAAGCTGATGAAACAGTGATGAAGAAATTTACATACAAAGCAAAATCAATCTTAGACCTGTAAAAGTCTTATTAATTCTAATAACACAATTCGCTACCCTAGAATTATAAGGTTCTATTTGACATTTTTGTCAAAATTAAGTTATTGACATATTCTTACTCCAATATAACTTATTAACACTATTAAAGGTGTTTTATTTAAAAAAATGCATTTTGGGTGTTTAATTTGAAAAACAAAAAAGTTCAGTTTTGGCATTTACAATGCAATGCAAAAACTTTAAACCTAAAAACTGGTCAAAACGCAGATAGAACCTTAAAATTCTAAGGTAGCGAATTGTCTGACAATGTACAACTTTCATTTTCTGTAAAGCAGCTTTAAAACTATGTATTGTGAAAACCGCAATATAAAAAAACATGAATTACATTGAATCGAGTTCTGAGAATGAGAATTTATTTCATTGGTGTGAGTGAAGGAGAGATCGTGTCTGTGGACACAAATGAAAGGAAATACTCAGGTATATTATCTGATTTCCTGTGAAAACCCTCCATGCTAAGAGCAGGAAACAACAAACCTTTACCTTCAGTCTCACTTTATTCCTCTCTAAAGCCTTTTGCTTTTTCTTTATGAGATTCTGGCAATGAATGAGAATAGTTGTCATTGTTGTACAGTATATACAGTATAAATGTTATAGATAAATATATATATATAAAAATATACAGTATCAGGATATTTTGTACAAATAAATATGTTGTGTAAAACAGAAGCATCTGAGCTGGTGAGGGAATAATGACACAATTTTCAATCCTTAAAAAATTTAAGGAGCCAAAGGCAAAACTAACAAAGACAGATCTAGAAAAACACATGTAAGTGAATTTCCTGACCAAAAAAACTCATATTCATACATTAATGCAAGGCAAACCGCAGGCTCACGTACCCTTTCCTGTAAACACGGCTTGTGCAGTTCATTGAAATCTTTGAGTTCCCTATTGGTTTCCTTTTGTGACCGCAATGCACGTCATTAGATGAAATTCTCAATAAAGGCCAATGTGTGACCTCAGACAGACAAGCCCAACAAACCAAAGAGACAGACAGTTGAAGCTAAAAGAAATCGGCCAAGTGATATAGCAGCAATACTGTTACACATTCCACATGACAGAAGCCTTTTAAGATACCTCTCTTTTACCAAACTCAGGCAATCCCAGAATGCATTGCAACACCATGTGTGTGTTAGTATAAGGAAGGCTTTAAGTTGTGGATTTCTTGATTAAACTATCATAATCTTGAAAAACAATCAAACTAACTGCAGGATTCTACCACTCACAGATCAAAACAAACCCGCTTTCTTATGTAGCCCACAGATAGCAGCACACAGCTGCAGACGCCACACACCCTGCCTGTCTGGAGTGTTCATTATACGAGCCCACCTGCGCTCAGAAGCTTTCATCAGCTGGCCATCCTGAAGCCACGCAGACCACAACAACCCAAGCTTCATTATGCGTCCCGGCGCTAATCTGCACAGCTATGCACGAGACGTGACCTGTTCACTCACAGACATAAAACCTCATCACAAAGAGATAATATTTAAGTGAAAAGCTTTCAGTGTACACGCAGAGGCAAATATATACTGACCGCAGAGTCAACTTTAGTTCAGACAGTTCGCAGGTCTAGTAACTAGAATTCACTAGTAACTAGTATTTACTGGTAATGATATTTAGTAACTACATTCACTTCTGGGAATGTTTTAAAAGAACAATATATTATTTCAGTTCTCTAATAAAAGTAACCAGTTACGAATTGTTCATTTGAATGGTTAGTTATTTGTATTAGTGTCAGTTATCTGATTTCCTCTGCGTCAGTTATCTGATTGTCAGCTATATTTTCGCAGAAATGACTTGACATTGTTTTAGTTCCTCTGTTCATGTGGCTTGGCGGAATAAATTGAAGAGCTCCTCCCCCGACAGCCTGTAGTTCACTTCACAGCCAGAAACCATGATTTGCTGCTGGCTATTGATAGTCACTGTCAGGTGGGGAGAGGAGGTATTTATAAAAGCCCCTGAGTGCAGGATGAGTCATCAATACTTTTGGCCCATTTTCCTGGAAGAGAAAGACTGCACATATTGAATGTGAATCTGCTAAACATTACTTTTTAACTTTTAAGAATATATTTGCATACAGACGGCTTTACAGCTAATGAATAAAAAGCCACAAAAAGAAATATTTTTTTGTAGTACACATTTGTTTGCAACATGGTACAAGCTGAGATAAACAAGGACAAGCCAAGGTAAAGTTGTCTGTAGAAAGATGTGAAAATGTCTTTCTCATCTCATTTAATTCAGATTGCAAACTCCACATTGGCAGACTAATGTAAACGTTAACGAACCGGTTTATTTGGTCCTGGTATATTTTTGTTAAAGAATGCAACCGGCTTTTAATAAGAAACAGTTCCTGATTCCTGGCTGTGATGTAACCGGTTTTAAACAGCAGCTCTGATCAGTAATGGGTTTAGGACATATATCAGATCTCTTTAAGGCTGCCATTATTATCACAATTTAAGCTTTAACGGCTGCAGCTGAGATATGCACGTGCACATCCTGGTTTGTGTACCTTCTGTCTGCCAGTCTGATGTGTGTGTGTGTGTGTGTGTTTGCTCAGACTGCTGCTGGCCCTGACGTGGTGTGGACCGTGAGTTGGTATGATTGGTAGCAGCTGTCAAACCTTATTTCTTTCCTCTCTTTCTTCTCTGGATGGTCAAATCAACTCTGTGCCACTGAAGTCCTTCCAGAGGCCTGGATTCCTCTGTGCGTCTGAAGAAAGAATCCAGAGCAATGACCCAGTTCACCACATGATCTTCAGTGCAGACGTTTGCTCAATACAAACATCGTGTGCTTAAATTCTCTGTCCCACAGCTGGTCCAGAAGGCTGGCAGGGAGATGGGCATGATGCTTTGCAGATGGCACAAAGCAGACGCTTAGATTTGCATGTGGTCACGACTATATTTTAAGCCTTTCTTACTGATGCATAAAGTGCATGCAAACATTTTGTTGGTGTGCAATTAGAAAAAATGTGATTGGATGAGTCAATTACTGCTGGTATTTTGGATAGTCAATCTGTGAAAAATAATGGCGAGGCACTACTAACTTTCAACCAATGACTTAAATCATGGTGTGTCTGTACATCATTTGCTATATAGTTCACTAGTTATATGGACTGATACCAAATAGCTACTGTTCACCATCCATGTTTGTTGCATAGAAAACAGCCTGAATATTTTTCCTATCTCCTTCTGCCGCCAAGTCAAAACATGGATTCTTTACCTCACAGGCATAAGAAACATAGACACCCCCCGCTAACCCTGGACGTCGCCCAACACTCTCCAGACAGCGTCAGGCATGCGGGACAGGTTGACTGCAGACCGCTGCGCCCTGGGTAAAAAACAACAACAGGCGCCCATGCAACTGTTTGGTGCTATTTCTAGAGCACAAGACATTCAGCTGCCCCTCCCCCACCCTCACACCTGTTCATATCAATATCTGCCTTCATAGGGCACCACTGGTCCTCTATGGACCCTGGGGCCACAGGTGGCCCCCCAGTAATGAGCACACTGCTTGAACTTGTCATCAGGTTAAACTAGTCCCATTATAGAGAAGATGGCTGGGTGCAACTAGTGATTGAGAACCACTGTTGGTCATAATGTGGCAAAACACTTTGCCTAGAAGGTAATTTTCTGAGAAAGTTTGGCTCGTTGCATGTTTCCACTTAGTGTCAGAGAATTATGGATAGTGCTACATTGCTTTAACGATCAGTGGTGACCTTACCAGGTTTAGAAAAAAGCTTCTTAATTGTATTTGTCAGTAAATACATTTAATTCTTAGAAATGTAACATAGAGTACTTGTTTGAAATAACACACCACTTTATGTAAAACTTCAAAACGTTTTGCTGGTCTTTTAGCAGAGCAACTAGCAAACAACAGCGAACCAAACTGTCCAATCAGATTCCTAGGTGGACAATACGCTCATAAACCTCTGAGAACAAATTAAAACAAAGGTTTATGTGTTTAGCTTGCAATAAGCAAAGATTTTAGGTAAGCAATATAAAAAGAAACCGCAATACACAACAGCCAATCAGCATCTGAGTCTCTGGGCTCTGTTTCATAATAGGTCCACATATGCAGAAAGAGTGAAGCACAGTCACAGATGTGTGTTTGCATCTCTAATGCTATTCCAGGCGGCTGATCTCCAAGGATAGATGATGATCGAATGCTCTGACATCAAACAGCCTCTGTGTAAAGTCTCCTCGTGAAAGACGGACTGTCTCTCTCCTGCACACAGCTGGGCCTACATACATGAGTTCACTTAAGTCTTAAGGTCTCAATCAGTGACCTAAGCTAGAACCAGTAAAACAAAAGCAAAACAAGAGCCAGAGCAATACAGAAACTCACATGTTGTACTTGTGAAATGGATAGTTACAATACTACATTCTGATTGGCTGAGCTTGACAGAAAAAACTGTGAATGTGAAAAAATGTGTATCTCTCTGTCTGACTGTATTGCTATCCATTTATTCATCCATTCGTCCATCCATCCACAAACTGATTTTGAGAAAAAAGTCGGATATTATGGCCTTATACAGTTTGGTAGAAACTCAAGCCCCTTTCTCCATCTCTGCTCACCCTGTTCCTCTTTGCTTTATTAGAAACGCTTTTGTTAAGGTAGGTACACGAAATACTGGTAAAAACTTGTGGTCTGGTGAAAAGAGATATGTTGATGGAAAAATGTCATATTCAATTTTTTTCTGGCTTGTTGGACCAGGTTTGCGGTTCCAAACCTTTAATCATAAACACATGAGTGTGACTCATAGTTTCAACACACAGAGCGTGACAGGTACACTCGCACACACGCTGCCAAAACACAACATGATACATAATTAAATGCATATTGTATTTACACCAGTGTTTTCTGGAGCCATTACAACAGATCACAGTCCATTAAAATATTAATTCAAACAGTTCAGCACTACATGGAAATAAATATAAGGCATAACTACAATATTTACATTGTCTTTTTTATAAAACTGTACAGAAACTTGTCAGCAGCACATTGTCGCACATACAGTTCTCTAAGGTCCCCGGTAATCGTACAAAACACTTCAAACTTCAGAGCTAAGAACATAAGAAAAAACAAACTATTCATCTTCCAATTCTCAGCTTCTCTTATGCAGATGAGGTATATATGTTAACATGTGCTGTAGAAGAAATACAGTTCTGACTCTAAATTCTGATTGGATGAGCAGCACTTAAAACCATTAAGTGCAGATAAACCCACAATATTTTATATTAATGTATAAAACCACAAGACTTTATATGAATGTGCCAAATTGCTGCTTTAAAGCCATTAACAGTTTATACTGAAGCTACGGAACAAATTATTTGGTGAAAAAAAGTTTTTTTGGGAATTACTATTAATAAATGTAACAAATTATTGAACATTAGGCTGTTTTATCATACTGCAGTTACTGGTATTTTATACAGTTATAAAATTACAGTTACAGTTATTTTACTATGGTAAAGGGAGTTTTAGATCTGAAAACATGGTAAAATTGTGGTAAAAATACTATATAAGTAATTAACAATGTGGTGGCGTCCTGCTTTATTTAACAAAGATTTAATAAAGGAAACTGATTAAAATCTCCCAGGATTCATCCTGGTTTAGCTGCTTCCTCATGACGGCTTTGTGCTTCCTTGATCACAGAGTGGAAGACTTCAGGAAATAATCGGAAAACTGTTTCCACTAACCATTTACTGGCTTTCCCTCTCAACTCAGCTTTCAACATTTAATTACCTTGAGTGAGAAAAATAATCTGAAATTTGATTAACCAAATATGTGTTAAATTATCCTTTGCGGGGCTAAAGGTGCTTTAAAGGAAAATAAGGTATTGTAGCGGGGTTGGAATTCTGACAGATCCACTGTTGAGAATCTTGGCACTTCTTACAATGTCAACAGTCTTGAATAGTCTCCATTCTCAGTGCACTATTAAACCTCATTACAATCTATCACGAGTGTTTTGCTATTTTGATAAGTCCTACCACAGCCGTACATCAATAGTGGGTTCCAATAACACATTCTCTGTCCTAACATACTTTCTGTCAGTGCTCCGGATTATGTGAGTACAATTAAGGAATGTTCTGTGAGCTCTCCATCACTGTAGTGGATGGAAAATAGGACCTTTGTTTTGTTGTTGGAGATTGTCTGTGCTTGAACAAAATGGGGAAACATCACTGGGCAAATTGGGTGTTTCACCAGATAGTTACATAAGAGTCATTTACATACTGTTTGTACATGAAATTGACTCACATATTAGACAAATGCTCCTCTGGATAACTTGTTGACTTGTATAAATTAGTACTTGTGCAAGCGCTGCTATAAACCCACAGTAACTCAAAACAACAGTTCAATCTCTTGGTGCAATTCCAGACCATTGACCATAAACACTGAGTGAAAACTAGATTTTGTCCTAAAAGTGAAAAGTGTTTAACTTGGACATTGTTCGATTACTGGGACAGACATCTGGTGGGACAGCCAAGTTACACCAGACTGTCTTTATTTACCTCAAGACTCAACAGAAATTTAAATCTTTAGCTCCTCTTTCTTTAGTTTATCTTACAAATAAGACCACTTTGCTAGACCACTTCTGCACTCAGATGACCTTAGATATGAAGTGTAAAACTCAAGATATTAAGGGGAAAACAAAGTTCATCTTGGACCATGTTTCCCACAGAACAAGCGTGAGTTGGCCTCTGGCCCCAATTTGTGAGGGTCTATAATGATTCTCATTGGCTCTCGTCCATACTGATGCCCAATCGCTTCATGACGGTGACCCGAGAGCTGTACTGATTGGGTTTCTGCAGCAACTCTGGTTTAGGCTGGAAATGTTCAACCAGGATTTTCAAAATGTTCTCCAACTTGACGTCCATCTGAAGTACCTACAAACAGAAACAACAGAGATCATTCAACTAACTGACTGAGAGGTTTGGCTGGTATGGTGTAGTGATCCAACAAAGGCTGGTAACAAAGTTGTAAGGGTTAATCTGTTCTGTGCACGAGGATCGTTGTCAAGCACATAACCTCAGTTTGAGACAAACTGTTTAACTTTCAGAATGGCAATTTAAATTTAAATAAATAAATACATACATAAATACATAGGTTTTTTGCTAAAAAATAAAACAAGTGAAATTGCAGATGTTTAGAACCAGCGACAAAAGTAATGTTCATTAAACAGTGATTTAATGAGTGAAACAAACCCTCTTTTATTTTTTATTTCTTATATTCTTTA
>JAZGTK010014387.1:0-13766 GCA_036877625.1 Ambastaia sidthimunki
ACAGTCTGGAGACTGATTAGGAGACCATAAGCACAGTGTGGTTGCTTATGACAGCCAGATCTGTAGTTCCAACAATCTTCTCCATAGTCCCTAATGTTCAAACACAGCAAGAGAAACACATTCATCAAACGTGCCAAAACAGAGAGAAATCAGCCACAGAGAAATCAGCTTAACAACATGTTTGTAAATAAACAGAGACATTCTTTGTTTTATTACAGACACACTTGAGGAGCCAAAGCAACCAAGAAGCAAACACACCCAGCTGGGGCAGTTGTGGTCTACTGGTTAGTGAGTCGGGCTTGTAATCAGTAGGTTGCTGGTTCGATTCCAGCGCCAGCAGGTTGCAACTGAAGTGCCCTTGAGCAAGACACCTAATGCCGATTGCTCCCCGGGTGCTGCAGTGATAGCTGCCCACTGCTCCGAGTGTGTGTGTGTGTGTGTTCATAACTTGCAGTGTGTGTTCACTCCTCACTAGAGATGGGTTAAATGCAGAGGTCACATTTCACAAAACATGTCACTTTCACCCTCATCCCATGTTAATGTCCTATAAAACACCCTGTTTCATACAATAACTGCTAAACAATATTAATCTTACAATCTCTTAATTTTGCTTGACTGAAAGTCTATCGTGTTATGATACAAAATATCACACAAAACAATCATAATACTAATATTTCCCTTTTGCTTGATGACTCACTCGGATTGTGTAATACAGGAAACACACCAACTTAAGTTAACAGTAAAAACATGGTGTGAAAAACAGACTTCAATGGGAGCCATTTTTATAGCATTAGAAGCATTTCAGATTCACAGCCTGAATAGCTGCTTTACTGCGGGGGGATTTCTGCAGAAAATGCGGCAGTCGCTGTAATTATTCACAAGTGCAGCCCAATTGTAATGCAACTCATTACTGAACTCATTAGCGCAATTGTTTTCATCCGCGCAAACTTCACATCTCTGCAACACAGAGACTGAATGCTTATGCAAATCAGTTTTTTCAGTCTGAAGAATATTTTCTAACATCAAAACAGACACATTTTTGAATTCCAGATATACGTATATTTACATCTGTATGTTTTCCTGTATAAGTCACAATAGAATCTCACAATGTTTTAATAAAACATTTGAATTATTAAATTGGTTGCCTGTGATATTCAACCTTCTTCCAAACACTATTAGTGGGAGTTAAAAGACATGCAACTACTCACTATTGGTGTGGCTCACATAGTGTTCCTGTAGCATTGTTGGTACAGCGTTGTGCTAGCAGGGGAACACACATACTGATAAAATGTTAACAGTGAATGAGCTATCTGATAAATGTGTAGATGTAATGTAAAAGGTTATACTTCGAACGCAAATAATATAAAATGGCCTAAAAACAAGCATATTTAGAGATCAATACATCATAGAATGTTTAGAATGGGCACAAAGAACAATTTTTATTTAATTAACAATTATTATTATTATTATATTATTTTGTAAATGCATAGCAATGACCCAGCAGCCACCCACAAAGTCTTGCAAAGGTTTGCAAACTAAAAGCCACTTATCCGGGAAATACATTTCCATTACATTTATGCTATTAGTAGATGCTTTTATCCAGAGCAACTCAAGCTATACATGTTATGAGTAATGTACATGCATTCCCTGGGAATCGAACCCATGACCTTGGCGCTGCCAGCACTATGTTCTACCAGCTAAGATACAGAAAAGCTGCATAAATAGCTCCTCTTCCAGAACATAGCGTGAAGAGGTTCTCCTTGTGGTTGACACTTTTTAACATGATTAATCCACTGTCTGCTAGTCATTGTTTCCCAGCTAACTGGGACAAGATCATTAGCTCAAGGACAAAGACACTGTGTGCTGGTCAGCCTTCCCCCTGCGTCCATGAGCTTGCATACATCAAGAGCAATACCACACAGAACCGCTTCACTCCTATTAAAACCAATTATGACCGGAAATTAGCAGGCAACTCTTGTTAGTTCTTTTCAATGCACAGCTTGAATAGCTGATAGCAAATATGTGTGTGTGTGCATGTGGGGCACGTTCATGAATAATATGAATGCACAAAACTGCTCTGCATGGGTCTCATAGACTATGATCTGTCCTGTGACAGATAGGTTTAGCTCAGCTATGCTCAGATTCAGAGAAAACAATGTGTTTGAAAAATGCATGAACTAAAAAATCCAAATACAAAAAAAAACATTGTTCTGGTGGCGTAGTCACTGGATTTTTGACTTTATAAGGTTGAAAGTACAGACAGACAGACAGACAGACAGACAGATGTAGTCTATTCAATGGGTTGCACTTTGTCTTAATTTTATGACCAATTATTATCAGGACAGGCATATTTCAAAACGCCATATTTCAATAACCTGAACATTCGATATCAAGAAACACAACAATATTATCTTAAATTTACAGTTTGTGTTTATCCCTCACAGCCCTGTTTTCAACCACAAGAAAATAATTATGGCATCTACTGTACTCTCACAAAAGTCTAAATCTCTCTTCTCTGTTTGGAGACCATTTTTGCCATATATGTAAAACTGGCTAACATCCTACCAGAGACTGGAAAACAGCACAGAAGTATTACTAGAGGTGAGTTAGCATGGTTAACCCAGAAGGCATATACTGTCCCTTAATGAACCTCCAATTAGAGCAGAATAACTCACATGCTGTCCTGCTTTGATGTCCATGAAAGCTAAGTAGCTACATCGTGTTCACGAACAGGGCAGGTAGCTCTCATGCATCAGGAAACTTTCTAATGAACGCCATATGTCGGTACATAACTCATTAAAACTGGGTTCTGTAATGAGCCCTGGGCTTTTAGTGGTTCATCAATGATCATTACAATGAAATAGACTGATGCAAGTGATAGGAAACGTTGAAGTTCATGTCCTTTGAAGGAGAATTTAGATGTTGGATGCATCTACGGGCCTTTTGTGTCCCACTCATTCAGCAGGCCAGCTGTCACACACAAGAACAGTGATTTGATTTAGAGAAAGTCAAACAAGACTTACTGTTCAGTCTCTGAATGTTTAGTATTAGTATTCCAGTGAGTTACACTTAACAGATGTAATAAGATATTGAATATATCAATTCAGTTTCTCAAATGATCTACGATAAGAATTGATGTTCCTTTTAAAACTCACTGTTCAGACGCAGGTGTTGGTTTTAAATAAATGAAGTCACATCATCTTTGTCTGGAGGTTGATGAATGCACAGCATTCACTGATGAGAACAATCCGGCGGATTTGGGAAATGGTCAGAGTTGGCAAGGAAAGGAAAATTGGAAAGGATTTCCGTAGGAAATGTGCCAACCAGCAACTTATTGTAGGAGTCATGAGTCATAAATCATGCTTAATTTTATAGGAATACTAGAAGAGAATAATTCTTGGTTAGAAAACCTGGTTTACAGTTGATGCTTTTACATTTGCATATACTTTATCTGCTCCTCCATCTCACTGTCTGGTGAAGTTATCAATCACAGGTGAAGACATCCACTAGTTAACCAAGATCAATAAGACATTGATCAGTTGAAACATTTTCTGTTGTCGCCTTGAAAGCATCTTTGTGCCTCTCAACACAATATGTGTGTGTTATCACATCAAGGCTAGTTCATTAGCACAACAGGAATTTCCCATGACACTGGACTTTCCCTTTTAATCCAATTAAACTTTAACTTAATTCACTTGCACTGTGTAACTAGTTATTTAGCTCAAACTTTTTTCTACAACTTCATGTAATTTAATGAGTGTAACATGTATAGAATCTGGCAAGTGACACACTTGTAAATGATTTATTTTGTGTTCTTACAGCTGTTACCCTTTAAGAATAATGCCATATTTTTGGTATTAAAAGGGAAGTTGCTCAATCGTTTGCTTGATAAATCAAAACATTCTGCACGGAACAGGAATCTGATATGCTGGGCAGTAAATGTCAAACAATGAATGCATTCTAATTTATGGAATGTTCCCAGCAACTTCCAACCGCAAAACCCCAAACCAAATGGAAAACAATTTTCCACAGCCAATCAAAGATATTACAATGGATCTCTGCCCTGGTCAGCAGACTTAAGCTACAGCATGTTCAACAGCACAAAAAAAACAAGAAGCAAATTGGTTTTCAAACTTAGAGTGATTTGCAACAAAGCACCCAAAAGACATTAATTTTCAATGAGAGGTTGCGATTTTTGGAAGCAGAGATTCACTTTATGCAAATGAGCAATGACACGATAACCAATAAGAACAGAGTATTTCTCTGCCTGATACAGCTGCATACAACAGTTAAATAAGAACGGCCAACTCGGGGACATTTATTGATTTAATCGCTGTCAGTGTGAATAAAACTTTAGTAATTTAATGTTGGTCAACTTGTTTTCTACAAACAATTGAGAGTCACACTGACATGAGATTGTCTGAGAATGAGGCTGGCATTAGCGCTCAGCTGGTGTTAAGGGAAAGATACACATGAATAGTTTGTCCACAAATACTGTGTTCGAAATGTCAATACAAAGTAATGAAGAGTGTCTACGTCGAAGTTTGTTTTTTAACAGAGCCCATATCTTCTCTCCTCCCTCTCGTCTCATGCCAAACATCACACAGACTAAAGAACAAAGTTCAAACGCTCCACTCCTCCACTTTTACTGAGCTCTGAAGTTACTTCTTACATCTTGGACTCGGTTCATTTTGGATGCAGGAAAAATGTATATTTCTGCCAAGTAACAAAACTGTAAGAAATACTGAAGGAAAATCTGAAAAATACATAAATATGGGGGCGCAAAGCCATATTTTGACGTTGCGGCTATTTCAGGCAGAAGATGTTACTTGTGAGGGATTTCAGGAGACATGCTAAGATGATTCACAGTGCTGAGGACAAGCAAATTTCATGTTGGTCTCCTCAGTCTGAGATAGAACGGTAGGGGCAGGGTCCAAATAAGGTTTTTGCAAATGGTGAATGCTCAATGTCACACAGTGAAACAGAAACATTGGCTAATGTTCTCTAAAAGTTCTCTCCAAGTTATCAAAAAACATTTTTACAGTAACATCAGTAAAACATTTCTGATGCTATATATCATATCAAAACCATTATTAGTGAATAGTGGAACATTTTAAAAACGTTACAGAATTTAAAATGTCAAGTAATAATATTCAAATAATGTTCAAAATAACATTTTTTATGCTTTTTTTACTAGATGGAAACATTACGTAAACGTTCTTACACCCTAAAATTGTTAGCTGGGTTTGGACCCCGGGAGGGGGTCAGGACAGAGGCACATGGGTGGACAACCCTTTGGTTCTAAAAAGGTGTTTGGCGTAGACACTTAACACTAGTTCCTGTCAGAGCAAACACACGGTGCAGCAACACTCTGCAGATGGAGAACAGCTTGGACTAGCGTTTGTGTAATAAGTAATCACTCACAGGCCTGTCAACATGCCATCTGGAGGAGAACCTCGGCTGTTCGATGCTTTCTCGAGTTTTCTGATGTGCCGCAGCCCCTTAACTGCATATGTTAGGCTATGACAATCATAAGCATACATGCCGGACAGTAAATGACAGTGATGTAATTATTATTAGCACATGCAGGGGAATTTTGTGATGGTATTCCATGTGGTTTGGGGAACTGTGATGTACAACTGCTCAATTGAGAGGATAAATTCCTTGAAGCAAGATTATGTTTCCGAAGCATTTGTGCCATAATAAACATATTAACTCAAATCATGTGTTTTTCCAGTGACAAAGAGCTCACAGAAAAGAGTAATAAATGGAGTTCATTTTTCTAATGCTGTGTTGACAGTGAAAAATGTGATAAATGAAAGTTTCCTCAGTACACCAATAACAAAACACTCTACATAATGGTGTGCGTTTTTTTTATATTTTCTCCAATCCCAGGTACAAGATATTTACAATTCATGCATCATAGCAATAAGGTGTGTAAATGGGGCCTAGAAATGTCAATTTAATTCCCACAGAAGTGTAAATACTGTTACCCTATCAAAATACAGCTTTGTTTGATCATCACAACACCGTAATATTGGCTCAACCAATGGTGTGCGTTTGGGGGCGGGGCTAAATCGTTGGCTGGTCAATGAAAGACAATGGAGTTTTCTGAAACCTGACTGGTAATAGTAATTATTTTTGCAATTCCATTTAGTTTGAAACTAGCGGTGACGAAATGACACACTTTAGCTTAAACTTGCGCGTAATTTAGCTCTTACGCCCGAGGTACCAACAGAACTCCTGCTGCTCTGAGTTTTCTGCATGATTAATCATAAAACACTGATGTGTATTGATGCATAAATGTGAAATTAATACACCACATGCTAAACACTAAGGCTGCATAAGATTGCATCTTTGAAGAGGCCATCTGAGAGCTAAATCTCCGGCAAGCTGTTATAGAAGGATGGCGTGAAGATGAGTTACCATTTGTTATAAACACAATCCATTTAAAAACAACTACAAATGACAGCTTGCACAGTAAGTACAGGGTAGCTTGTTTCAAGTTACTTTTATGTTCTCAGATGCTTCCAACTTAAAAGGCAAACAAGGGGAAAATAAAAGGCAAGCCACAAATCTTTATCAATATTGCATTTTGCTTTTTTGGCATTTGAGGGTGGAATTTCAGGGCGATGCATCTCTGTCAGCGAGACCTTTCACTTAAGCTTAACATATGTGTACTGCTGGTGTGTGTGTGGAATTTCAATGCCCTGACTTTCAATGCAAATCAGCTCCACACAAAGCCTGGCAACTCACAGCCATGACAGAGAGAAATAATAGATGCTGCCTCGGTATAAGACACACACCTCCTGCTGTTGACAGTGTCACAATGCCTTTGTGCACCGACAGCCCCAAGCCAGCCAAACAAGACTGTCAACAACATGATTTCCACTCAGTTTATATCTGTAGCATTTCTTGTTTTAATTAATAAATGGTACAGATGGTGCAAAGGAATAGTGTACGTGTACGAAACAAGCAAAAATTCTAAGATTGAATTAATGTGGCATTGATAAATCTATAAAGCTAATAATATGTATAGCATAAAGTCTGCTCTGACCTTAGCGAATCCTATTTACGCAGGTAAAATGCATAAGATATTGATTGTGACGATTATAGCAGCGAGAAGTCATTTCTAAGCACAAAGAGAAGATTTATTGTATTTGGAGACAAGGTTACAAGAATAGTTCACTTTAAAATTTAAATTTCCCCATTCTTTTCTAACCCACATTTCATTCCAAAATCGTAACCCAGCAAACAATTTTAGGCTCCAGGAATGTTCTAGGAATGTTCAAACCATCTTTTTTTAGACACTGTATTAACGTTATTGCTTGGTTATAGAAACAATATTTTTTAACTGTGTACTCTTCACTAAAAACAAAGGTTCTGATATGTATATATAAGGTAAAAAAGTTCCACCAACATTGCTACAAGAACATTTTTTAATAACGTTGAGAGAACATTCCCTGTTAGCTGGGAATTCATAACTGTGTGAAGAACAAAGTTGAAAGTTATCAACACAAAGTCATCCAATGGCCTCGGAAAACATGAAACATGCTGTGGGCTATTTTAAAATGCTTTAATGGTGTTACAGAAAAACTGAATAAAGTCAATAAAAATTGTGTTCTTTTGTGTTTATATCTGAAAAAACAGATATACAGTAGAGTAAATAACAGACATTTTCACTTAGCGATAAACCATCCACAGACACTCTGTGTGCTTATGCAAATACGCAAAAATACCTACCATGAGTTCTTGAGGTGTGTAGTTCAGGATTCAGGTCAAAGGATGTTGTTTATCTGCTCTCTCCCCTCCTGTTCTTATTAGCTGTGAATAGAAACACAAGTAGAGGTCACGGCACATATTTAAAGGCACTGAACACACACCTGAGCACATGCACACGAGCAATATGAAACATGTTCTGCAGAAAAAAGCTGCAGTCCTCCACACAGGCGGCTCAGTGGAGCGTCTGGCACAGGGCAGGTAGTAAATACGACTGCTGGAGTGTGATGAGATTGAAGATTCATTATTAATGTTGTTCCCCGTGGCGCTCTGCTCTGAAACAGCATGTGTGAATTTTTCACTTTGCTGCACGAGTACAAGGATCCCACTAGCTTTAATCAAACTAAACCAGAGACTAAAGCAGGTGAAATATTAATGGCTGCCGTTAGTTATCAGCTAAATTGTATCTCTTCGTTTAGTTAATTGTTCTTTATTGTTTGATGAGACATTTCGCCTGTTATGCTCATGCTACCAATCTTAATTAGTGTCAGAGGTCATGAATAATTTATCACCTACAGCATTCCTGGCTAATTACCTGCGGCCGATTCTTGCTGTCAGAGCCAATCACCAACTGTGTGCAGCTAACAGGCTTTAACTTCCCGCGGCTCATAATGTTTCGCCACAAGTGTCTCCCTGTTGCCAGAAGCGACTGTCCAATTAAAACTGTAATGTCTGGGTAGCCACAAATACAATCTCTGCAGCATTGTTTAAATGACAACAGAATGAAGCTGCGGCTAAATGCGGCAGGTCTTTCCCTGAATAGACAAGATGATTGTTGGGGGAAGGATTATAAAAGGCACAATGAAACCAAGCCTGTTTATTTTTTTACTTCAAGACAAATGAACACATTTCTTATAAGAAGGCAAGTGTTTTGTAGACCACCACTGTGGTCCAAGGGCTGTTTAACTGTGACCTGGTAGTTAACAGTGACCTGGTTCTCTAACCATCACCAACAGCCCCTCTAGAAAACCGATGTTTAGAGGACCATTAGTTCTTAAAACAATCGTCACGGTGATTGTCATTACTGTTCGGTTCCCATAGCAACACAGTGGAGAAGAAAGTAAAGCACTATTTGAGTGTAACAGTCCAGTTCCGGCAGTGAAAACTCCATTTCTTATCTCCTCACAGAAAATGATTTTAACAATAACAAACCTTTAGAGACACACCTACAATGAGCAAAACAACAATATTTATTTCTATACATTTTACAAATAAGTGTGACAAAAAATTTCAACTCTCAAATCATCTTCACTACAAAATAGGAATTTGGCAATTTTTGCCTTAGAACACAGAATATTACATTTGTATAAATGCTATGATGACAACAAATAAAAAAATAGCTCTGGAATCGTGTCCGCTAAAAAATCAGGCGTCTCTTATAAACCTTTATCTCTCCAGTATGTTAGATGCGTGGCGATATGTGGAATTGCGGGCACAGAAAGAGGCAAATCCACACGGGCATATAAGCATAAAAATGAGATGCATGATCACACAGTGAACAGGAAAGAAAAGCAGGTTTTCGTGGGTCAACAGGAGGAACCTCAAGCACAAAACACTTCATTTGCATCCCCTCTTGAAGCTGCCTTTAAAAAAAAACCTTTTCCCTCCCAAATCAATGGCATTTAATATCGACCTCTGTGTACACAGATCGGTCGTCGCCTGGTAAATTGATTTGTTTCTCCTTATCTTACAGTCCGATGGGACTGAGAGCTCTTTAATTGTGTCCTCAACAACTGCAAACTTTGTTTGCTCTTTCTAAAATCACAAGGGGTTTGAACAAAACCTCTCAAAGGGCAGCTGCAGTATGTCTTCCTGTAGCTCAACTGGTAGAGCATTGCGTTAGCAACGCAAAGGTTGTGGGTTTGATTCCAGGGTTTGAATACAAAAAAAAATGTATACATTGAATTCACTTTAAGTCGCTTTCGATAAAAGAGTCTGCCAAAATGAATACATGTAAATGTAAATGCTTATCTGGCTTGAAGCTATAGGTCCTGTTTCCATACGGTGCTTTGGAACAGTGCCAGATGAGTGTTGGCCAATGATGAGTGGAACATATAGAATGTGTTTGTTGTTATTAATCAGCCAGCTATAATGACTTATCACTTCCACTCATGCGTTTACGATCATGCTACACTATTCACAGACTTGACGAGTGACACATCCTACAGGAAAAATGTGATGCTTTGCCAACTGTCTAATCTCTGTTTTTCCCTTTATAAACTAGATTTTTAATGACAACTTCATGATACTGGAGAACAAATGTTTTATTTTATCAGTTAATAACATTCAACCATTGTTAATGTGTGCTTTATTTATGAAAATTAGCAGATTTTATTGACAGAACACAAGAAGGGTCATCCACACCCTTTTTGAGCGAGGACCGTCTTGGCCCACTCTGTGCTTAAGATGAGAGAACACACGGCCATGTTTAGAATGCAAGCAGACACGGGTTCAAATCTCCATCTGTTATATACCTTCATATAATAATTGCAACTAAAACTTGACAGCCAGCAGTCATCAGACATTATTAGTGTATTGAACAGAGCAGATCTGACATTCAATTTCTTTCATGTTCCATGAGAAAAAGAATGATGTGGGTTTTAAGTGGCATGAGAGCAGGTAGAGGATTTTTCACAGCACACTTGCTTTAAATGAACAATAAAAGCCACTGCAAAAAAATAATATGATTAAAAATAATATGATTAAAAATAATATGATTACAAAACTCAAGTTTCAAGACCATTTGCATTGTGAACATTTGAATTCTTGCAATAAAAATCAAAGGGTTTAAAACGAGTGCCTTTACTGTTATTATGATCCTGTCCAAGAAAAGTCCAGCCTAATTTAGACCGTGTGTGTAGACACTTTCCAACAGTCATATGTATTTATCAAGCAAACTGATATAGATTATTTTGTGGAAATGGATTCAGAATTCACTAGGCTCACCACAAAAAAAACTCACCACAGATTTAAGCCACTGCTCTCCTGTTTGATGGGTTTGACTAAAATATTCTCCTGTGTTTGGCAGGATTTACTTGACAAGTCTTGGCACGATCCGGGTTTCCTGACATTGCAGCAACATGGTCTAACATGGACTTTAGGAACAATCCCATGAGGAAGAGGGGGCTGTCAAAGTGCTGAGAGAGACCTGTGGTATTACCGTACAGCTCCTGACAAACACTCAATGCTGTGATAAGACCTGTAGACACAGTGTTTTCTCCAAACATTCAGTTTTTGTCTTTCAATAAAACCTCTCTTTCTTTCCCTGTCCAGGCCTCAAGCCCATCCCTCCCTCAACTCAGAGGAAAGATGACCTTCAGGGCATCAAAACAAGTCTTTTGAAGAGGAGTGGGGGGGAACCTGTAGAATGGACAAAAGGGTTTTAGGGGGTGGGGGAGTCAGGTTCCCTAATTAGGCAAAAGAAAGGTTGTTAACATGCAAGACAAGAGGTTCATGAACCGCTGTATCTCCTCAGTTATGCAAACTACATGAGGATAGTGTGATCGTCTCATTAAAGGTTGATAATTGACTAGAAATGGAGGGGGAAACATGGAAACGCTTTTCTTATCAATGGATTAAAACAGTCTAAAACAAAAATACATTGAATGTTGCCCTTTTAAAAAATTGCTCAGAATAAAACTGCTTATTATGAATATGAAACAACATTATTAACTGTGGGGCAACCAAAACATTTTAAATGGCTGATTTATAATATTGTAAAAATTATTCATGTTTTACCTATTTTTAAATAATCATGTTTTACCTTATTGTTTAAAATGTGCAATGCATCTGGTTTTAATAACAAGTCTTGAATAATGTCTAAACTAGATAAACAGTGTTGACGATTGGGTGCAAAAGGATTTGAAATAAATGAAATAAATTGATCTTGTGCTGGAGGACGCAGCGATGAGATTCAGGCTACACCAACAACAGCAACCCTAAAAACCACAGAAGGTAAAAGACTCTTTATTTTACTGATTATTTTCCCTAACAAGACACGACAACAAAGAAATGTCCCGATATCATTTACTTCCAGATGACCTCTGCTTGACCTTTCTATTATGAAAGAAGATTCAAGAAGGTTCTTGGACGAGCAATGACCTTGATTTCACTCTTTAAAAACAGAGAACTACTGCTGTTCTGAAGCAACCAAACATTTTAATCACTGTCCTCCACATTTTTTCAGCTCTGCGTCAGACAAGCTTCTTAAGTACGTGTAAAGCCCACATCTGCTGTCAATTCCAGGACCTCATTAAAACACATACAGCAGTCATGCTATACATCTTATACATCTTATAACAGTAAGCTTCACCTTTTCTCACTGCAGGTCAAAATATTACATTAATAGAGTTGTGTCTTTGTCTTTGAGATGACGTTGGTCCATTGTTAACACTTCTTTTGTTTGTACCTTGCAGGCCGTCTGTTTATTTAGTTGTGCTGACAAAACCTGTCGTAAAAATTCAAAGCACAATCTGTCGGACAGGAAGCGCGCTCCTGGCTGGCCGAATTTTCCTAATTAAATCCAGGAAGTACTTTGCCTTTAGTCACTTTCACAAACACATGTCTTTCCAGCAGCCGTATTCCCAAAGCTACGGAAAAATGAGCAGATTTTGCTGTTTGGTCTCAGGAACAGCGTGGGATTTAGAGGACTACCAGAGCTGCACGCTGTGTCAACACCAAACATTCAGTGTAATTCCCTTCACCACGAGAAAACTGCAGATCACCACAACAGACGGAGCAGGGAATTCACTGGGAATGAATTACACTCGCTGATAGCGTCATTTGTTTGCACTCTGCGTTAAGTGGTCGTCTCACTAAAGGAATATGCAAACCGGATAAGGGCACAAACGCACCCACGAATTTGCATGCCACAGTTCTTCATCTTGCCAGATGATTCTGAGTGCTGGTTGTGGAGGATGTAGCAAAAAAAAATCACGATTTAGCATATTATCCCGACCCCGTACAACAAACTGAGGCAACTAAATCAACTCTTTAAAATGCCAAGAGCTTTTGACTACATAACAAACCTGAATATGTAGCAGCTTATAATGTTTTTCTCCATCACTTGATTATCACTGACAAAAATGAATGCTGGCTTGGTCAGTAGAAGATAAAGAGATAAAAACATCTGCCTAAGATCAAACCCCTTGTGATTCTGCCATCTAAGGTTTGCCACCTTCCTGAGCAGATGGTAATAGCACCACCCCAGCTAACAGGGAACGTTCTCAGAGCATTGGCTTACGTTCTGTAAAAGTTATCAGTAAAAGTTTTTAGTTAGTAAAAGTTTTAAGTAAAAAAAACACTCTTGCAGTAACATTAGCAGAACTTTAACGTTATATAACATATTTCAAAACAAGTTGTTAGAGGAATGTTTAAACATTACAGAATTAAAAAAGTTAAAATAGCTTTCTTACAACCAAGCAATAACATTAATACAACATCTAAAAAACAGTATGATTTGAATGTTCCAAGAAATTTCAAAGTAAGATTATGAATGTTTTTATTGCTTAATGGAAACATTACAAAAACGTTTTTACAACCTAAAATTGTTAGCTTAATTGTTAGCTGTTAGAAAGACATTTCATTCATATGAGGTACTTTAGTTAATCTCAAATTAGGTCATTGTTTTTTAAAGGTTGGGCACTCCTTGCGTACATATTCACCCTAACATATTCCACAAATGACAGACAAAAATACCAGACTGAAATCCTCTCTCCACCCACGCCCCACTCTCAAGACGCCTAATCAGTGCTTTCCACGAGTGTGAATATGAGATTTTGATACATGCATATATAATGGCGGCATCTGTCAGACAGAGATTTGCAGGAGAAGCTGGAGGTTAGGATTGATCTAGACTGAGATTTCACATAGCTGGAGGCTTGAATGGTAATGCTGCCCTGCACCGATTTCACGGCCACAACTGGAGGAGCACAGAGAGCAGAAGTCATGCTGGGTTATAAACACATCCACAGAAGTGGATCATTTCC
>JAZGTK010014388.1:0-13766 GCA_036877625.1 Ambastaia sidthimunki
GGGTGTGATTTTGACAATTTTCACTTTATTAACACAGTCTTCCAAAAAAGAGCAACAGAAAGAGACTGAAAGTGAGAGTGTTTTGCATTAGATTAAAGGATGTTAACAGCGCAGGTTTATGACTGCATAACACAGAGATCTTTAAAACACACACCTCTTTCTGCCTTGTTTTCATACAACATTAGCTTTCTTAGATACATGAAAAAATATAACCGCACACAGCACATCATCATCATCACATTCATGACATTTGCTGTGATTTGTGATCACCTGTTGTGATGTTTTTTGTGTGACCTTTCTACACAACAGCAGCCTCTAATTTCCCAGCCGATGTTTCAACACGACTGAACTTTTCACACATGACCTTTCAGTTCAACAGTTTTGTACTGGATTAACATCTTTAGCATTTGAATCATGGATTAGCTGAAATGTGGGTTTTAACTAGCATGTTAATTAGCAGTCAGATGCTTATAGTTTATAAAATGGAATGACATCTTGATGACTTCAAGTCTCCACGTAACAGGGAATGTTCTCAGAACATCGTCTAACTGGGTATTAAAGTTCTCTCAAACTTAAAAAAAAACATTTATGCAGTAATGATGGTGGAATTTTTTTTAACGTCTTATATTAAAACATTCTTAAGTATTTGGTAGAACGTTTTAATGTTACAGAATTAAAAAATGTTTTAATTCATACAGGCTCTCTAATTTTCTTTAGGGATTTAGACCACCAGTCACACTTATTTGAGTTACTCTGCTAGAGATCATCTCTAAAGTTACAGCTGCAAAAAGAGAAATAATGAAGTCTAAACACATTATATAAATGAAATGTGTCTCATAACAAAACAATGAAACCCCAATATGTTGTTGACACCTGTGAAAAATGTTTAGAGAACGTTAGCCAATGTTCTAAGAAGGTTCCCTTTTAGCTGGGTGGTCTCATTTTTAAGCACTGGAGATGAAAGCTCTAATTCTGTCACATCTAGAATGCACTGCATGGAAATGCATGGGTGCTGAGCGCATTATTTGCAGGCCGACTGCGAGCCCTGCAGGAGTGACCTAGCGGATGGCTAAGGTTAGTCAAGCTCCCTGTGGGAATTGTGTCTCTCTCTGCTTGACAGTTGGGCAGCATGAATCATATTTGCTCATAAATTTGTTTACTTTGTTTAGCAGCGTCTGATGTCTGTCATGTTTATGGTCAGAAACTTATTTTCAGACATTGTGTTGGGAAACGTTTGTTTTTGTAAGATGCAAATCCAGTATAGATTCTGTTCTTGAAAAAAACACACATTTAACATTTTATATTTATACAAACTACATTTTATATGGTTATAAAGACTGCTGGTTTAAATTTTAGGGTTAACTGTACCTTAATGAAGATTTTAAATGAAGAGGTTATCTGAGCTTAAACAACTCAGCCGGTTAATTTTTCCTGCGTGATTTTTAACCTGCACATGCAATAGCTGCACAACCTCAGGCTTCTGTTTCACTAACGGTGCCAAATTTGCAAGTGTTCAGCAGATTTCAAATCAAAAACACGACCTCGAATTCACTACATGCAGAAATGACTGCTGCGCTTCACCTCGGCGCGTCAATCCTGCGACGAGTGGACTGCAATTCAAAGAAAACTGTTCCGTAATAAACCCTGATGAATGAAGCCCAGATTCCTCGAGTCTGAACTGCGTGTGAGTCTCAGCGATGATGAAGACGCTGATGATGGAGGCAGCCAGCCGTGCATTTTGTCATCAAACATAATAAATGTCACTTTCCAACCAATCAAACTTCAAGCTGGTCTGCACTCTGGAAATGACTGAGATAAATAGAGGTGCATCAATTTTCTCTTTGATAATAATGGCTTCACAGAAGAAAAATCCATACTGACAAACCATCATGAAGTTGTTGTTATGTACGTTGTGTGTGTATGTTGTGTGTTTGCTTATATAAAAGCACCTGATGTCAGAATTATGGAAGCATATACAATAATAACCAATTTTCTCCTGCTGTTGATATTAATGCTCCTGATTTTTTACACAATCAGTGTGTTTCTCCTTGAACACCAGGAAAAAGATTTTATATTATTATGTTCTGTTTATGTTCTCAGGAGCTCATGCATATGATGGCATTTTCAAAGCCGAGCTTCTCAAGTTATGAAGAGACGAGATTACAGCCACCGGAAAATTTAAAAAAACTCCTAAAGGAGAAATTTGCTTCCAAATATCAAAGGATTTTAATTTTGAATGAAATCTGTGAGAAGTTTCTTGTGCTTTGCTGTGATTAATGACATGAATCACACTAACGCCAAAATCATTGTTCACTGAAGTCTGTTTATATTTGTAACACAGCTGAAACATTTTCAAACCCTTCAGGAAACTCAGCTGATGTTGTTTCTGATGCTCTGCAGTCTGACAGTAGCTGTTCATGCACCAAAACTAAAATGCGTTCCATCGTCTGCAGTTAGTCCTGCGACATCCCGTGTTTCTAATTAAACTTATAGCAGGTCCCTCAGTGTCTCCACATGCATTGTGGAGTGTTTCACATCACCGTCGGTAATCCTTTGAAAAGGGGCTTAGGATTTTCAGGCGAGTCTTCTTTAAACTCACCACCATCACCTTATCCAAACTCACACTGAGACGGGATAAATGAATTTCCGGAAGAACCCCATCTCAGTATAAGTCTACATGCAAAAACTCGAGCTCAAATTCAATTTATGCACGCACACACACACACACACACACATGATTTTCAAACAGAGATTATTACCATATAATGAAAATTCCTTTCCAAAGGATGGCGCATGAAATGCATTGAGCTTAAAGAAAACAGTGGGGGTGGTGAAAGTGACAGAAAGCGAGAGAGAGAAAATGAAGTGCTTATAATGATATGCAGCAGAAATACATGCAGATTGTTGAACTCTTGAATGAAGAGGGAATATACCAGATGGTCTTTACTCTGGGGTCATATCAATATCATAGATGATGAAGAAGGACCCTTCAAATGTTTGAATGTTCAGAGGCAAAAACCCCCTGATAAAGTTTTCCAGAAATACACAAAAATGACATATAATCCAAAAAGGCTTCACTTGTCAGTTTATGCATTTGGTTAAGACACAAAGATTTGTGGATTTAAGAAGTCGGTTAAAGGTCTAATGTAGAATGTTTAATGGTCCATCTGAATAAAATACAGGCATTTATGAAATGAAATACAGGCATTTAAAGGGACACCAGACATTGAATTTCCGATCATTAACTCAACATCATTCTAAACCTGATCTCATGATTGAGTGAACTGTCACTTTAAATTTATAGACTGATCAAGAGCTTCAGATCCTGACTGAGTCTTGAACACAAACATTTCTTAGTTTAGACAGACACACATTTGTCATACACATATTTACTGTGGTTAAAAATACAGAATATGCACAAACAGTCCATGGGATGCACAGATGTTATTATGAAGAAACAACCTGGCTAACAATTTTAGGTTGTAAGAATGTTTTTCTAACATTTCCATTAAGTAACAAAAACGTTAAAGCTGTTATTTTGCTGTGAGTTTTGTGAATGTTCAAAACATCCAATTTTTTAGACATTGTATTAATAAACATCATTCAAACATTTAATTCTGTAATTTTTTAAATGTTCACTAACTACTTAAGAATAACTTTTTTGACATATGATGTTCAACATTATACAAATGTTCTACTAACATAACTGCAAAAACTTTGACAACTTTGAGAGAATTTTGAGTATTTTGAGAACTTTGAGTATTTTAGCCAACGTTGTGAGAACATTGGCTGTTAGGTAGGAAGAGAAGGAAACAGATGTGAACAGCTGTTTGGGTAATCATGGCCACATCTAGAGAGGTTACCTGCATGAAGCCACCAGTCTTCAGTGAGATCCATCAATCACAGTCAATGAGAATGAAATTCTGGATGGAGAATAAAGACCAGCCTGTTCCATCAGAAGACAACAGGACAGGAGCACAATTCCAGATGTCACCGGCTCTCAATGGGACAGTGATACGGAGAGAGTAAATGAGTGGGATGGAGAGACTGAACCACAGATGGTGGCGGACCTGCGGGAATGAGGAATTTAAAGTACTATTCCAACACTTCAAAAAACACTTTTCAAAGATGGGAGACACTCACATGCTGGTTTCCTGAATATCAACAGGGGTAAGAGTGATTTCTGCCTCATCAGCTGCAGTTTTTATTAGACCTGATGGTTTTGATGACAGGCTGATATTTGAGAGACATGATCAGATACAGCTGTTATGATTTATATTAACTGATATATATATATATATATATATATATATATATATATACTCTCCCTCTCTCTGTCTATCTTTATCTCTCTCTCTCTCTTGGATTTACTCTTTTAGACAGCACTTCCTTTGGAACCTGCTGGTTGGCAATTTGCATTTCAAATGCTACATTTTTTTGGGTAAATGTTCACCTCTGTCTATTTCCAGAAACCACCTGTGCTTCCTAATTTCACTGCTGTGAATTAAACAGGAAGTCAACGAAACTGGTTTCAATTTAATGTCAATGAAACAACTGAATTACAAAAACCGTTTCTCAGCAGATGAGTAAAAACAACTTCTAAAAAAACACGGTGAGATGATAGTTGTGGAAAGCTTTGCTCGTCCTCAGGCCTGTTCATGAAACATTAATGTTACTGTAGATTTGCCACCTGCCCTCATTTGAGCAGCGTTGTGTTCTGTTAGATTCAGCATGCATATATATTTAGAGAAGGCAAAGCATTGTGGGTAAACTTGAGCTGAATATTATGATCTGTTTTTTAAAGCTGCATCACAGTGAAGTAATAAGCAATGAGCAAGAGCTACACAATATCCACAAGCACAGAATTGCACTAAAAGTTTACTGAATTCAAACCCCCATCCTTCACACTCCTGCTCTTTACATTTTTGTTTGCTTGTTTGTTTGTTTGTTTGCAGTTGAGCTTGTTTCTAGTCTTATCGTTAATAATTTATTGCTGCATGTTTATCTGGAGAAAAAAATCTTCTTTTAAAATCATCCTTTTGAAATCATGCAATTTAATAACATTCTGTGTTTTCTATCTCATTGACATCACTTACAAAAGCCACGCAGACTATTGGATAATATTAACCAATAAGCAAACAGCTTTTGTAATAGCCATTGTTGTATCAAACTTGCATTCAGTCTGGCTTTATTCTGGTTATAAACGCCGGCTTTCACAATTCAAATTCACATTAATATTCCAGTTTTATCATTTTTTTAGTTACTAATAATAGTGTAAGTACTCTAAGCTCCATTTAACACAATTTATCAAATTTAAATCCGTTCCACAGACTTCCACAATCAGCTCTGAAAATGTGAGAATTGAGTCCCTGCAGTATTTGGTCTCACTGTGGCTCAGTGAGGGGCTGTTATTTCACCCTCCGGCAACAGCACGCTGTGTCTGTGTTAGTGGTCTCATGAAACGCTGTGGCTTCTGTTTGTGCCTGAACCTGTAAACCAGCAGGAATCAAGACATCACTAACTAGCATCACTAACTGAGATGTTTTCTAGCTGATTTCAATATGTCTCTGTTCACCTCAACGCTTATGAATCAAATGAACTCTGTTCACATCAACGCTCACCTCAAATGAACTCTGCTTGTGTTTGTCTTTTTCCTATGATACCTCATTCCTCATGCCTCATTCCTCATGCCTGGACATCTCACAGTTACCGCTGCTCTGCCCAGAGAAAAAGACATTTGTCTGTTGAACTTTGTCACAGATGTTTCTCCTAAAATCGCTTCTGAGAAATAAAAACAGAAACAAAAGAGAACATTGTTAAAATACATGAAATAATACAGAGCTGTAAAATTAGATAAAATGTAGATCGTGGCTAAAATAATCTGGATTTGGGTAAATTTGATGAGAAATGTTCGGGTTCATATTGATATCTTCAACAATACTTCAGCTTGCAGACTTGGCAAATCTGAGTTCAGTGAGTGCTAATGGAGACATTTGTAAGACTTCTGGATCTTTTTCTAGGAGAAATATCTGAGACACAGGAAACTTAAGCAAGTGTTTCCATTTGCTCTCCATTTAATCTCATTGCTGTCTAGAAGTAATAAGTGAGATATTAAACAGATCTCATCTGTTTTTTTTTTCCATTTTTCTTTTCTTATGGGTGGAGCTAACTGGCTCTCCTACAAAGTTCAATGGCTTTATTTTGTTGTTGTTCTTTTGTTTATCCTGTTGTTTTGTGATGGCAACTTCCCATAAATAAAGACTATAGTGATCTTATGTCGTCCCTCTTTTTACATGAAGACTAATATTGTGTCACGGTTATTTAAAGTTCTCAAAGTCAGACTTTACAGTGAGTTTGCTTATGTAAACTTCTCTTTATGCAGATAATGGCTGTTTGCCTTATAACAAAGCTGGCCAAGAGAGAGCTCTCCACTGCAGAGAGAACTGCCTGAAGCTTCTTCCAAATCTCTCCTTACAGCATTAACACAACACAAATGCAGATTTTCATGGCTCTCAGCTGGACAGTTTAAATGTGTCTCTGAATAAGCACAGTGGGTCGCACTGTGTAAACAATATAAATAAACCTTCTCACCACTGGCGAAACTGAATGTGACAGCCACACAAAACCGAAAACTGGACGGGAACATTCAAGAAGGAAGCAATTAAATCCTGCATCCCACTGCGCGGGTGGAAAGTCGCCCTTTACAATAAAGAGACACGGATAAAAAAGGAAGATATATCACTAAATGTAAATGTCATGGCAACCTCAAGCAGTGGCAACACAATGTTTTCCCGACTGGACGGATGGCATTCAGACAGCCTGAGATCTGTAAATATTCCCTTAAAATGTTCTGTTCTGGTCTCTGTTATTATTAACACCATGTACACCAGAAAAAAATTGCACCTTGCATCATAAGTTACATCATAAATATGTTAAATAAACTACAGTTGACCAGAGGTGCACAACAAAATGACATTGTTACAACACCGAAATGCATTCTGTCTATTTTTACTCTATTATACATGATAACACTTGCCTACAAGTTCAAGTATTAAATAAATTACATTTGTGTTGTTGCATTGTGTTGTCCACTGTTAAAAACAGACACACCTTTTGAAACCAGTTAAAAGAATTTTAATACATTTCTCTTGTAATTTCAACATAATGATAATAATACATAATAAAACAATCTCATGTAATACCACTTAAAACAATAATAATGGCCATTATATTCCCCAAAGCCACACACACACACACACTTCTCAGCATTTTTGCATTTTTATGCATTTTTCAGCAGTGGTCCTGAAAGACTCTGTCTTTCTACGGGAGGACAGCTGGGAGAAGGATTTGTCTTGTTTCTCCGTGACCTTTGCTTCTCTGTGCTCTGATTTGCAGTTAAATTCAATCTGACATATAAAGTTCAGAGAACAATTCTGCTCAACAAATTCTAGAAGAAATGAGGCAGGTATGATGACGTTACAATAAAACACGGCATATTATTCTGAACGTTGAGTTCCAGAACCATTACGCAGAACAGAAGTCATATCCTGGAGAAAGATGTTTCTTGGAAGCAACAGATTTCTATGATTTATAACTTCTTGAGGCTGGTGGGGAAGAAGATGGTAATTTTGTGCAATTTCAGAGAGTTCTTGATGCAGCAAGGTTGTGCACTTTTGGGCTTCCAGCATCACTGCTTCTCATGTCTCAAGAGACCGTCTCAAGAGTGACAGAATCAGCATTTTTCACAGAGTAACTACTGACACTTTACTGAACTCTGAAATCTGTCTATCTGAAGTTTTGTACTTTCTGATTTAGAGAGTTGTGCACTTACACAACACAATATAAAGTGCTTTTGAGGACAGTTTAAACATTCATGACATCAAGATGGAGAAACCAAGACCCAGTTAACAAATGCAGGTTCTAAGAAAGTAACAAAAATGGTTAACTTTACCACAAGACTGAATGCCAAATTTACAAAGTTCAGACGGTTAATAATTCTCCAACATCATTCAGAAATCAAATCCCAATCAAATACTGTACGGCTTCTGTCTAAAAATCATTCCTCAGTTTGATGCCATAATTCAGTCTCCAATCAGTGTTGTGGTTTGTTTAAGACGCGCTTGCCGTTTGTTTATACCGACTCAAAATCCGTATGTGTCTGTCATTTATCTTCATGCCAAATCATGAAACCTTGCAATCACAGGAACGTTTGATTTCCTTCCCAGAAGCTGCAAGACTGAGTCACTCAGCAGTTTTTCCTTATGCTGTAAATTGCGGTTGGCCCTGAATTTTTTTGCTGAGACTTCTTGGTGAGACCGTTTTATTAGAAATACCACAGAACTACCAAACTATGAAGCACCAGGGTTCCAAAATCAGTGTTAAACAAACAGATTGCAAGTGAAAGCACATGTTTTGTGGTCTAAGAATAACATGGCAGTGATTGTTTGTCTTTCATCTTTTTATTTTGTGCCGTAATCTATGATTTGCAACTAAAACGCTTCCCATTTTCACAGCAAGAAAGCCGTCGCTGGCCTAACATCTTTAATGGATACAATAACATCACAATTGGCAAGAGTTTTTATTTGACCTTTTCCTAAACCCTGAAAGTCAGCCAGTACTTTTTAAATATGCTAAAAATAAGACACAACCACACGCAGAACAGGCAATAATACATATTTAAAATCCTGACTTTCTCAAACACAACTTTTGGAATCCAGTAAAAACTTCTGGTGTGGTTCTGGTGGCTCACTTGCCATCATCTTTGCTGAAATAAAAGATCATTTTTAACAACCCAATATATCTGTAGTATAAGAAATTGATTTTTACAAGTTACATCCACATTAGCTTCAACAAAATCCTTCATGTTATCCTGATAAAATATTGTGTTTGGGAATTACGGTATGCCAAATGTCAAAAAGATTGACTCATCACTTTTTACAAATTGTGTCCCTCTGGATGCCCAAGTAAGGACACAGGGAGCAATATTTGTCAGAAGACCTTGGAATGACCATCAATGTCATGCTCCACACACAAACCGTTTCACCTTCATCAGGCCCCACAGGAGCAGAAGAACCATGTTCCTCACCATTCATCACAGGTCATCTTAGAAGGTTGACATTTTCCTGCTGGTTCCTCATGGATGTAGGTCAGCACTTCCGTTTCTCCTCTTAGTCACAAGACGTGAAAAACAAGACTTATCGATTTTTCAAAAATACCACGAGCTCTTGCGATGGGTCATTGACTGTTGCACATTTCTCTGTGCTTCTGTTCATCCATCATCTCTGCTCTTTCTCTCATAATCCATCACAAAACAACACTACAGCACCAGATTAAAAACATGTCACAAACATCTCGTAAAGCGTGCCAGTCGTGTTAGTTCTTGGCTGCAATTTATGCCGTCGACATCGAGAAGTCCAGCGATGTCGACGCTTTGTGCTCCTCATGCTTTCAGCTTCCAGAAGTGCAGATCAATAATACAAACCTGTGCCAATCTCCAGCTGGCTTTTAAAATACGCAGCAGATGAGTAGAACGTTCAGGAGTTCTTCAAACAACTCCAAATCACAAGGTGCATCTCAGCAAGTCAAAGTTATCTGGAGTGACTCCACATTTGAAGAACACAAGCCTTAATTTTATTGACATCTTAAAGTTTATTTTACAAATTTACGTTTTTTATCCCAACCTCAACGAAACAGATTTACAAAGAAATAAAAACATCTTAGGCCGTTAAAACAACATCCTCTAGCAGCATCCAAACCTTTGAACTCCTAGCCAAGCTATACACAGTACTGCCGACATGGTAAACAAGTATACAAAGTACTGCCATGTGGAGCCATTACTCTCTTAGTGCAGAAAATGAAAATATTCTCATTAAAATAACAAATCTCAGGTTAAATAAGCTTAAATAAGACGGCTAAAGCACAAGACACTTTTCTGAGGTACTTTACACCAGCAAGCAGAATTTGGTTTTTATATTAAATGTTTTTACAGGTGCTGGATTGTGTTTTCTGGCTCACCCACACGAGTTGTTTATTTTGTTTGGGTTAAAACAAAACCAGTCAGCAGTTAAGCAGGTAAAGCAGGTAAGCGTCAGGTGTGAAGTCTGTAAGTGAGAACTTGGACAGTAACATAAACAGAAACAACTAAATGAAGATTCATTTACCAGCAATAACATCAGGCACGTGAAAGATTTGCTATTTTTTACATAAAAGTTTTTGAACACAACCAAATCACACTCAGTGCTAATTTCAAACAAACAATTCTGTGATGACATCAGCAAAATTATTGCTACAACATTTTTTGTGTCATTGAATTACGTACAAAACCAAGTTGGAAACAGGTACACGGTACACTTAGTCTCGGGTAGCTTTGGACACTAAGGTAAGTCGCATCTTGCTGGTCTTTATTTTGTCGAATGCAGAGGGTGGACAGCCACAAAGCCAGGTTTAAACTCGAGTTACAACAATAGCTTGAACATGTTCAGCCCAAAGAACTGAAGATCTTAGAAAGAAATCACGACTTATTGCATTACATTGACTCCCACGATCACAATGTGTTCGAACCCCTCAACCGATAATAAACTATTTGGAACTTTCCCTTTCTGTCCTCATTTATCATCATAAATATTTTAATTTCACACTCTTTCTTCTTCTTCACATTCTCACGTCCTGTCGCCAACCAATCACGTGACTTAGCGTTTAGCGCGTTAGCATCATAGCTCAGCGCACGTTCACATTCAAAGGCAGAAAGTGTTTCTCTAACATGTCTGTACAGTGCGCTGGACTGAATATCCTCGGGTTAGGTGGTTGCTAGGCAGGAGAGGGGAAGTGTTGGGCTACTTCAACTCAAGGTTTCTTGTCTATAGTGTTCAGAAAGAGTTCAGTAAATCTTCTCAGTTGGGCTGCTGCTGTCTGGCTCTCTTCGTGCAGTCGAAGGTTGTCCTGTCTGAGATGTTGAACTTGTTCCTGGAGCATGGCCTTGTCCTGCTGCTCCTTTAAGACAAATAAAAAAGCAGCTCTTATGCAAATACTCAACTAAGCTGAAGGTTGCTATCAGTAATTTAGTCTAAGCTTTATGTTTGCTTGTTATTTGGCCAGAGATAATATTACCTTTCTCAGGTCATACTGAAGCTGTCTGAGAATGAGTTCCAGCTGGTTCACCTTCCCAGTGAGAAGAGCAGGAGAGCCATCACTGTTTAAAATCACAGACACACAATTACACAAGCAAACAGACAGAGAGATTAATACAGACAGACCAACAGACAGGCAGGCAGATTAATACAGACAGACAGATATATAGACAGACAGTATAACAGTTTAAAAGAGAGACAGGCAGGGAGGGAGATTAACAGATAGACAGATTAATACAGACAGACAGACAGACAGACAGACAGCACTTACCCTGGTTCCAGCACACATTCTGCTCTTCTGTTGTGCTCTTCTGAAAGCTCTAGAAGCTGTTTGGTTTGCTCATCTTCAGTCAGAGAGCTCAGAGACGTTGCGGTTTGATCTGAAGTGAGAGAATAATATCATTAGGAATTTACAGGGCAGGATTATTAACGCTGAGTTTCATATTTGACATAAGGAGCTGAGCACATGAGCAGCTGATGTTCAGGCCGGAGCTTCAAGCACTCTGAGGAAATGACATGTGATCTTCCTTCTCAGCTCCTTCAAAGGTGTTAAATGTAACAGTTAACCAGCTTTAGCAGAACGAGGTGTTAATGAAGTGAGGGGAACAGCTCGTGCAGTAGAAGGTTAATGGTAAAGCGAGAGAGATGGTCAGGTGCTTTCAAGCATATCCATCCATCCATCCATCCATCTATCCATCCATCCATCCATCCACTCTATATGCTACAGAAGTTTTAAATAAAGCTTTTTTTTTTTTAAGATTAATGTTCATGTTTCTGCACATATGGACTGATAAAAATAAAATAATAATTGTATTGCCAGTCGCTTTGGACAAGTGTCTGTATTTACATACAAATATACATACATACACACACAGTATGTGTGTGTGTGTGTGTCCTCAACCAGATGTGTGTGTGTGTGTGTGTGTGTCCTCAACCAGATGTGTGTGTGTGTGTGTCCTCAACCAGATGTGTGTGTGTGTGTGGGCACATTTTCATTTATACACCATGAGAAATGTCTCAAGATACAGAGCGAGAGACTTTCGTTTCTTTAAGAACAAGAGTTGTTCTCACCTCTGCTAACACTTGTCAGCTAACCCCACCCCTCCCATTCTCTCATTTCATTTCATTAGCTGTCTCACAGCAGTAAGGGGTGTTGCTGGAGCTGAAACTGAATGGATAATTATCAGCGCTCTGAACAAAAACACGCACAATGCGAATGGAAAGCAGCGCTGTAACTTCACCCCCTCCAGTTAGCCCCCCAACCCTGAGGCAAATGCTAACTGCATCATTTTTCCCACCATGAAAATGACGGTCTCATATTTGTCACTATTTCAGGAAGGAACTGAATATTCATTCCATTTTTCGTACCTGCCAGATCTTACAAAATCTCTAAGGACTTCCCAACAATCGAGCCAACAAACCAGGAAAACTAGTGCTAGTCTGAGGAACCTGCATGCTAGCTCTCTTACAGAGTCCCTTTTTAGCCGAACCAATTAAAAACCATCTACTATGTATTTATCCAGTCAACAAACGAATCGTAACAAAACTCTCAATTCATGAAATACTGCGCCGTACCCTCGCTAACATTTACCACGGTCTCCACGGCGACCGGTTGAAGGTGAGGGAACGACTTTAACCGCACACGAGTTAAGGAGCCCAAAACCCAAAATGTGTAATTACAGCAAGCAGTGGCTTGAGTCATTTCCCTAAGTGGTGTCCTGCTGGGCTCACATTGCGATAATGGCTTAATTTCTCTGTGCTCAAAATACGTTCTCCACTTCTAATTAGCACCTTGCAGAACAACGTGCCCTCAGGCGGACACAGGAAATGAATGGGAGGAAACAGAGTTGTGATTTGGACACAACAGCAGCCGGTGCTGGAGAAGATCTTGTGTAACCTTCAGTTAACTTATAATGGCGTGTGAGAACAGCCAAAAGCTGTACGATGAGAAGAAACACGATTCCAGTAATAGTGCAACAAGGTGTTTTAAGGTTTCTGTTTTTAAAATACAAACCTTAAGCAATACAGCTAAACAGAGGTCACTCAGTTCTCCAGCCTGAAGGTTTTCTCATTAATTTTCTCATTAGGTATTTTTACAAGGACGTTGAAGTGGTTAATATTAATTAATGCATTAGGTGTCGTGAACGAACAATGAGGAACTATTTTCCCCTGCATTCATTAATGTAGCTTAACGTTCATTTATAAATAAATGATTGTTCGTTGTTAATCCTTTTTTTTCATAACACATGAACCAATGTTAAGCTGTGATTAAACGTGAAATGCATTAAAATTACAGTAAAAATGTATCAGTTATTGCAGAAGCTAAACAAGAGTTTAATTAAGCAGTTAGGGAAGCCAGGGTCAATAACTGAAAGCATGTTAAATGGATCAGGATCTTACAATTCAGTGAACACTGAGGTTCTAGGAGAAAAACCAGCATGTGTTTAGTGGTCTGTGTGCTTCACAAGACCTGCTCTGTACCTTCAAACGCTCGCGCGGCATCCATGAGATGAGACCAGAGACCAGCACTGGGGTCAGGCAGGGGTATCAGTCCAGCCTCCGCCAGCTTGGCCTTTTCTGCCAGAGAGCCTTCTGAGAACCAGAGCTCATCTGATAAAACAAGACACACGGTTTAACTGT
>JAZGTK010014389.1:0-13766 GCA_036877625.1 Ambastaia sidthimunki
GTGTTGATCAAAGCAGCTGTACATATGAAAAATTATAATGCATAACTACAAAGAACAATGTACATATACAGTGCATTTAGAAAGTATTCACACCCCCTTCACTTTTTTCAATTTTGTTATGTTGGAGCCTGATTCCACAACCATTACAATTCTTTTCTCATTAATCTACACTCAGTATTCTATAATGCCAAAGTGAAAGCATAATTTGAGTGCTAGCAGAATTTAGCAGAATTTTCTGTGCTAAATTAAATTGATTGGACATGAGATAGAAAGGCACACACCTCTCTACAAAAGGCCTTACAGGTGACAATGCATATTAGAGCACAGTACAAGCCATGCAGACAGAAGAACATCTTGCAGAGCTCAGAGGCAGGATCATCGGAAGGCTACAAAAAGTTTCCGCTACACTGAAAGTTGAAAAAACTCTGTTCTCAAGTGGAAAAAGCACCTGAAGGACTCTCAGACTGTAAAGAACAAGCCTTCCTGATGAAACTGAGATTGAACTGTTTGGCCTCAATTCTAAATGTTATGTTTGGAGGAAATAAGACACTGCTGATCACCTGTCCAATACCATCCCAACAGTGAAGCATGGTGGTGTCTTTCAGCAGCAGGGACGCTCAGGCTCTTAAACTGGGCCGAAGCTTCATCTTCCAACATGACAAAGACTCTAAACGCCAAGACCATACTGGAGTGGTTAAGGGACAACTCTGCTAATGTCCAGAGTGGCCCAGCTAGAGCCCCATTAAACGACTCTGGAGAGACCTGGAAATGGCTGTCCACTGATGGTCCCCATCCAACCTGGCTGTGCTTGAGAGGAATTTAAATTTAAATTTTATTTAAATTTTATTTAAATAATTGTGTCAGGCTTCAACAACAACTGGGAAAAAAGTAAAAGAGGTTTGAATATGAAAGGAGCTCTCTAGGTATTGAGGTGCAAAATCATCCAGATTTTTTATAGATAATTAGTATGTTAACTTTTTAATTGCATCATGATTTGGTTTTCATATTCTCCTACCTAGAACTTTAAGATAACCCTTTCTCTTTCTTTACAAGGAGTCATTTATTTTATCAATGTAAATAAACATAAAAGAGAATTATGAATTCATGTCACATTGGTTTGAGATGGCAGAAGTAGGTCACATGCATCCATGTGAAATTCTGTAGCATATTTAAAAACACAAACTTCATGTGTTGTGTAAAAAACCGAAACTGTTACATAAGTAATACAACCAGGGAAGGAGTCCAAAGGAGAAAAGCAATAATTGTATTCATATTACACAATGCATGTGTGTGCATGCTTAATTCGCTCCATTTATTTGCCCACTTCCTGTTTCACTCTGCTGGTTAATTGGTCCAAAACACCTTCCATGTTTGTCTTTATTTGCTGAATGGCTAGAGCTTTAATTTATTCAGCCTTAAGAAGCAATGATTAGTTGTTAATGCATCGCTCGGTTTGTTTGTATTAAGCTGACCTGCCTGTTTTAATATGTTGTAAAGGTCATCAAATTCATTATGCATTAAAAAATAGCAACCAAATGACTCCTTGATGTTGTTCAGGACCTGCCAGGTTCTACTCCCAGCCAATCACCAGCCACCAATCAACCAAGCTCCTCTAACAGCCAATCACCAGCCACCAATCAACCAAGCTCCTCTCACAGCCAACCATATCACAGCAATTCACCAGAATACTAATCACCTGTAACCCATTATCTCACCAGTTAAAAGCTCACACAGAGCCAGCACTTATTGTCTAGCATACATAGATGTATCTGTTCTAATCAAGTTAATAAATTAATCTTTATAATATTTTGTATCATATTTGGACATGTACTTGTCCAACGTCCATTGTATATGGGCATGTGGCTTAATGTTTTCTTACCAAACCATTCATTATTGATAGTAGTTGATATAAACATTTAAAAAGCTTTTCACATAAGCTCAATGGAGTGTTATTGACAGACCTGCAATAAAACAAGCACAGCTTTTAAGCAATAAAACAATTACTGAATATAAATATAGAAATAATTACTGAATAAATACTAAGTGAAATATGTAGATTTTAAGTTTAAAACCTAATAAAACTCTCTTATGCCCCTGAAATGTGTATACACATCATTCACTGTAATAGCATAAACCGTAAATATGTAAAAATCTGCCAAAAGTGAATGTTTTGATATCAAAAACTGGCCACCTGTATTAGCCCAGTGTATGTGTAACTTGTTAATGAATTTCTGCATTTCTTTGTGCAGATTGTGATCATTACTGTACAATTCTGTACAATTTAAAGAGTTAAATTATGTTAATGAGATTGATGTTAATGAGACAGCATTGTCTCTCTTACTAAACTTCACATCTTCATGTCCTTTACCAACCAAAACCTTTTAACAGAGAAAGTATCCATAAGGAAACCATTATTAACTCTGTAGAAGGTTTTAAATTGCTGTGTTGCATTTCATATTACCCTGCTTATTAAAACTCTCCAACAATGTTTATATTCATACGTGGTTCATCTTTAATTGTGCTGTACTTGAACTGCTTCACCTAAGTGCTTTTGGCAGCTTCTTAGAACTTAAAATCTACTGCAATACCATCTGGAGCAGTTTAGTATCAAACAAGGTTGTTAATAGGGGAAATAACAAGCTGTCCTTTTAAGCAGAAGGAATGGACTTTAGTGCAGTGATGGCTGAGAATTTGTATGGTAGTTATCATGAAGCTAATGCCTCATGAGTTTAAGCTTACGTGAGGAAACACAATGCATATGGAAGGGCCCTAACCTGCAGATGGTGGAACAATCCAGACAGCTGTCTTGTCAGTTTTAACATGTTTTAAAGTGCTTTGCCTTTTAGGCTACCTCAGATGTCCAGCAGTTCCAGCATTCTTCCATCTTTCAGCAGAATTCAATTTTAATGGCATCACAAAGACATTGGCTGCAATGTTGGTGCATCAGAGATCTTAAACTACAACTTTGACTGGCATCCCTGTAGCTCCACACAGAAGTTTGCATAAATTTGTGTGATAAAATACTACATATTTTTGCTGTTTTTAAAAACTTTGTTATAGTTAGCACATTGTCGATCAACCTATATTGCACATATTATAAAAACAAGGTAAACTTTTTTTTGTACTATTTTCTTGCCTAAAATGTCCCTCATTGTTGAAATATATAACAGCACTGAATCAAAGATGCTTGTCAGAATGCTAAAAACTAACCGCATGAATGTAACAGATTTGCTGTGATGGCTCCATTGTGTACCAGAGTAAGAAAGCAACTGTAATGTATCTGCGGTATGTTTTTCAAATATATACCCTTTGGCCTCATACTATATGTACTGTAATTCTCAAGTCTTACTGTAAACTTACTGTAATTCTTTGATCTTTCATTACAAGATGTGATCACAATCCTGTTCAAACTTTGTGTTGAGTTTGTGTTGAACAGATATGTAAGGTTCTTTTCCGCTAAGCTACTAACCACAAATACTGGTGTCTACCTCTGTATGGCATGAAATCTTCCATAGGGGAATCTTACCATGAGTAGGATTTGTTTGGTTTTTATGACCATGTCTTGTATCTGGAGTCAACTAGCCTTTCTTTTTTTCCTTTCTTTCATCACCTCCTGTCCACTTTTTCCTGACAGTCTGAGCCTCAGCTGCATCAAGCACAAACTTAATGCTTGTTTTGGACACAACCACCCAGTTTTGGATCCTCCATGACTGACACATCAGCTGATAAACCCCATGGTGACAGCAGTACATTTCCTTTAGAGCTGCAGTATTTATTTAGGCAGGAAACTTCAAAATGATGTTTGCGGTTTGGTCCACACAGGAAAGTTTTTAGTCTAGCTATAAAAATATGTGCACTTTCTAGTCCCAGGAATGTAGAAATCTGATTCCATTTTTGCCATCATATAACACAAAATTATTCTTCCTTCTGTGCTCATTATATTCTCCACAGATACCTGTGAGGATATATTATTGTGGACCGTCTCAAATTTTTGAGTCTCAAGTTGTGAACCCTCTGCCCCTGATGTTCTCCAAATAAAATTTTAAAACTGCATGAATTCTTCTATATGCACTTATATTCAATTTTTTATGCATTTTTTTGGAAGTGTGTGAATTCAGGTCACAAGTTCCATGTGCAAATGGGGAGTCAGCATGGCACAGAACGTACCTTGACCTTCATCCTAAAGTTTTCATTTTTTTTACCTCAACAGAAAAGCCAACATTTTGGTGCAATGCCAAGCTGAACTGAACTCAAACAGACCCCACTAACCACCTTCCATCTCTGACAATCTGATTGACTTCATTTTTTAAGGGTAGGCTGTGACACCCGGTTACTAAATTTCTCTCATTTACTTTTTTCACTCATTTGCTATAAATTTAATTTTGTGGGTGTGGGGGTTAGAGGTTTGTGTTCTGAAGAGCAACACTTTGAGAAACATCTTCAGGTGCTGTTTCAACAACAAAGCATTTTTCTAAACGTATTTCCTTTTCTTAAGAAAAAAATTCATGTTATTATTAAAGTTAGCAATGCCTTAGAAGTAGCTCATAGCTGCCACTGTCTTGGTAGATGGTGCTCAGAGCTAAAATGTGAAATACTCTACAGTGGGTTTTGATTATCTGCAGGTTTTAGCTTTCCATTTTTTTAATGGCTGTCTGATGTAAAGCACATTTATCCTTTGGCACTGACTTTCCCCTTGCACACAGGAATGTGAAACAAATGGAAATTTCTGAGGTGTGGATTTCGTATTCAAATGTTTGTGACCACTAGCAAATTGTAGTGTGTATGGATCAACTATTCTTCATTCATCAGTGTCATCCTAAATTTAGCACTTGCAGGGAAGCGTGACTGTTTAATAATCACACACAGTGTTTTTCATGTACATTTAGCCATGAAACTAAAATGATAAGAACACAAAAGCTCGTTTTCCCACCTTGTTGTTTAAAATGCGTCCCACAGAAGGTTTGAGAGATGTGTTTCTGTTTGTGAGGGTTTTTTTCCTGCCTCACTTCCAAAATGTCAGTGATTGATACAATGGTCAGGTTATGGTTGAGGTCAGGTTTTATAAAGTAGCTAACTAGGTATGCCGTCTAATTCTACAGTAGGTTTTTTGTCAGCAACAATAAAATTTCTTTTTATGTTTTATGTATAATTTAACTATTATGTATAAACTTTTGGGTCACATCTCTGGAATTGCTGCTTGGCTCTCCAATACAACAGCGAAAACTTATATTGAATTCCTGAATATCTATTTCTTTTTTTCATTACATTTTGGTTAGTACTTTGATTGTTTGTAACACTTCTTGGACTTTGTTATTTACCCATTAATGCCCATATTTACCCGTTAATGGCCATATACGGCACCTTTAGTGACAAGTGGGCACATATCTCAATATAGAAACCCATAGAATCTATGCAATTGAGATAATAGCTGGTTAGTCACCCACTCCACTACCCCCACTACAGTTGGAGGCACATTTCTGAGCAATCACCCAGCATAAATGACAGCATAAATGAAACACCCCCACACACATTATCCAGCAAGTTGTTCAGAATTCCTCTATACTCGCTGAAAACTGGTGGAGAGAAAACTCAGGGGTGAGGAATTCACAGGTACAGAAGGTGAAAGAACACTTTGCTCACAGACTTAAATGGGTTAAAGGTGTTGTAAGCAACTTCAACCATTTCAATCTAAAGTGCAACATGATTGGCAGGAAAACAGCATTTATGATTGGCTTATATTTTTAATCATTCAAAAAAGGCAGGCTGACCCCTTTGGCTGTAACAGAGACAGGTCTGATCTCAAACTCTTCAAAAAAATTGCTGCTTCCTTTTAAGGGAACTTGTGCTGCGTCTTATAACGACACTTTTGGGAATGCCCTCAGCGTATCGGCATCTGAAGCATGTGTGAAGCACTAGTCCAATTTTGATTGGTGCTGCTTGTCATGTGACGACAGACCACAGAAGCTACAAAAAAGTATTGTCCTCTATTAGTTTTTTGAGTCCCATGGTGCATAATTATTCCTCCATTGTGGGCTCAAAAGAGAACGGCTATGGAATGATGCCTTGGGTTGAAGAGACATTAGCCTTGTAGAATAAGCTAAGTAGTGTAGCACAGTGGGTGTTTTATTCCCAAAAGTGTAAAGTTCTCTCTAAAGAAAAAGCCTCGATTTATGACTGTAATGCCTCGTTCAGACATCACTAGTAGTGACATGTCTGAACGAGGCATAACCCTTCCGGCGTCCTTTTGTAGCCTCTGTGGTCCATTGCCACATGCACGTCATCACGAAGCATCAATCAAGATTGGACTAGTTTCACACGTTTTAGGCTTTGATATGCTCAGGGTGTTCCCCATAGTGTCATCATACCACGCAGCGCCTCGTTCCCTTCTCAGGGAACAAGGGTTACTGTCGCAACCTGAGACAGTTTCCTCATATACATACATTTATGTAATACTGTATTTTTATTGATTATTCCTACACAACATCAGTTATGACCAGACAAGACATGCCTTGAGTCCAGCATGTTGGATTAATCAGAGCACTATAATTAATGCTTGATCATTTATAATAATAAACTCAATCTAAATCATGCCTCACAGGAGAACATGCTGCTCTCAGACTGACACAGGAAATGAGCAGCCATGGTATCAGTTTCTGATTGTTGATTGTCTCTACAATCTAGGCTCACAAGGCTTTTAAGAAACACAGCCCAGCTGAGTTTTGATTATTAAAACATTTTTTGACATGTTTTTAAATGCCAAAAGCTTTACAGCAAGGAAATATTTTGTTGAACTCTTTTGTATTAGGAAGGGTTTTGTGATGTTTGCAAAAGTCTTAATTTTATAATTTTTTAAACATTTGTATTCACTTATTATGTGATACCTGTTGGGAGAGAGGAGAAAGGGTTAGTATTTTTTTTGTAAATTTATACTTGTGTCAGGTATTCTTAAAAAAGAATTCAAGTTTCTTGAATACAGTAAGGGATGCGGCAGACCGAACAGAGTTTGGAAGATCATTCCACCAGTGAGAGATAGTGAACATAAATCTGTCATTAAGTGATTGTGTATCCTTAGAAGAGGGTATATGATATGTGTATGATTTTGTGAAGGTAAGGTGCAGAGCCAGTAGTGGTTTTATAAGCCAGGAGTAGAGATTTTAATATTATGAGTACAGCAACTGGTAGCCAATGAAGGGAAATGAGGAGAGGTGTGACATGGGCTCTTTTTGGCTCTTTGAAGACCAGGCTGGATCAATTGTAATAATAATCAGTTGAAATTGAATTGCAAAAAGCTAAAGAATGTGGAGACGCCTGGAAATCAGAGACCCTCCCCTAAATATATACCCTTATATTTCAGAAATCAGTGCTTCTATTACAATATAATAGAAAACACTGGGAGCTAATTCACAGCTAATTCATCTGGCAGTGTTATATTACTAGGGTCTGAGTCATAATCTACAGGTAAAATTTGCATTTTAAAAATTGAAAGCCAGTGCTATGTGTAAAATTGTGTATAATGTGTAGTTTTTCTGGTCCTATTTTTACAACAAGGCTATATATGTGAGATTTGAAAATCTCTAAACAGTATTTTGCTTAAGTACTATGAAATCTATTATTTATGATCATATAATTTACATTAAATACTCTGTCTTTTGACATTTCAGACATTTTTTAGGAAATTAATTCATTTAAGTAAAATATAGGCAATCCCTTAAACACACAGGAGCTACCAGAGTCTATAAATAGTGTATTTGGCTCACTTTGTCTCTGCCATGATTAATGATATCAATACATGCCATGACCAGCCTCACTGACACCATGATGTATGTATTCATTGATCTGGCAGGTAAAGGCCAAGAGAGACTCCAGTTACTACAAAATCACACTGGGGCAGTTTTAGATATAATAGAAACTACCATTTAAACTGCGGTATGTGGTCTGTGCTAGATATTAGCCAGGTTTCATGTCGACAAAAGAAGTGGAGAGGAAGACTCTTTATGTTTGTTAGAAGTCTAGATGGGTGAAAATGTAGTCTGTTTAAATAGTTTAAACAGTTTAAACTATTTTATTTAAACAAAACGTTTAAACCCTATGTAATAAACTATCAAACTTTGGTGTGTAATTTATCCCACACTATTTTTACTATAGACATTGATGATGCTTTAAATTGTGAAAATTTTTGTGGAGAAGTGTGCTTATACTTTCTAAGACATCGGACTTAATATTTTTGCCTTGTAAATACTAAATCGGGCAAACATGCCCGGACTTGGGCCAGTAAGCAATTACCTAGCAACCACCAAGAACATCTTAGCATCCAGATAACAGTGTGCTTAAAACCCACCAGGACTATGCATGACACTTTGTAGAACCTGATAAAAACCCTCTGAACACCCTAGCAATGCTTAGCAACGCACTGAAAAAACTAGCGTCAAGATGACAGGTTCTGCAAAAGCAAGCACAACTCTTTTCTGAAAATGTTAAAATCTAGGTTTGTATTAGGATGTGCATTGTAGTATTTAACTTCTTAATATGTCGTTTGTGTTGAGTTTGAAAACAGAGGATACATGGGATTGCCTAGTTGCTGTGCTTGGCACAATCATACAATTGTTCTATTGTGACAGAACTCTGTTTATACAGGCAAGGTTGTGCTGAATCTTACAATGTTCCAAGAATTTGCCAGCAGAGGAAATTGGTGTGCTAAGAGATGTGTCCTACTTTCAATGTCATATGCGTGCCAAAATTAACTTCTGTTTGAATCACCAATGTAACACTAGGAAATCATGCATAGCATTTAATCCCCTGTAGCTTCTGAACGACTTTACAGGTTTAATCACAATGTCACCATGTTTGATTCATGTCTGGCCCTCTCTGAGCATGTGGGAGGAATTATTTTCTCCAGATTCCCACTCAAACAAGCACACAAGAGCGCAGCTGTGCTCGGCTAACTGTATTTGGTTACTCGTGTTTAAATTTATATGACTAGGGAAGAATATAATGACATTTCTCAGCAGTATATGGTAATATCCACCACACCAACCTCATACCTGAAAACTGGGATGGAGGGATCAGCATGAGTTCTGGAATTCTCTGTCCAATTCACTCCAGTCAGGATAAAGATAAGCTTGTGAGGGGTGTTTTATAGAGAAGGCCATGGAGGCAGTGCCTACCTCAAAAAGTAAATCAGATTAGAAAGTATTATGAAATATAAGATTAAATTGTGTGTAAAGCAATCGTGTTTGTAAGGAAAGGCTGTTGAACAGCAACTGGCCTCTCTTGCCTCTTATAAACGTATCAAGGTCTAATTGAGCTTCTAATGGTGATAATGTGGGAAAAAAAGCAGTGTTCTCACACATATCCTGTCTTGTCACCTTCACAAAGAGCTGTACTGGATATAAAACATCATTTAAAAGACATTAATAGTCATTAAAACACTTCAAATGATATAATATGAGTTTGTATTAATTGTAATCATGTGCTTTTAAGAGTATTAAAAGTTCTTTAAGCCAATGGGATCACAGGAAAAGGACTTTCATTAGTGTTTCATTAACCCCGGTTTGTAGGTTGCTTCAGTTAATGCCTCATTCGTACTTCATTTAACACTCTGGACCGATACCTCCCCAGACAATTGTTAGCGTTTAGCAAATGACAATTGATTATCTAATGGAAGGTGTGACTTTAATAGAAGCAGACATATTGAGTGTTGCACATTCCCCCATTCATATTAATAGAACTGTGGCATCTTGTTAATTCTTTAATCTTTGTTTTGTTTCTATAATCTTGAAAAATGATCCATGCATGTTAAAAATGTTTAAATATTTTTGACTAATTAACAAAAAATGAGTCAAAACTTTAAAGAACGTTTATCTAATGCATTTTATCCAATGCAGTGACATCATCCAAATACTTCAATACTTTTGGTTACAAAGGTTAATTTAACCTAGGAATGTAGGTTTTTTTCACTTAAATCCATAAACATTCACAAAATTAGTGTCAAAGTCACTAATAAGACTTTTCTAAGACTAAACATTTGCTTACCTGGCATCTCTTTTGATATATACTTTTACATTTCCTGCTTATATTGATCTGGTTTGGGCTTTTAAAAAAATGTTTTGAGTATTTAACATAATAATGTAAAGTAAAGGGGATGCTGGAGTTAAGCTACAACTGGTAGACATTTTAACAGCCATAACAATTACAATAAAGAAATTTTGTCTCATGCAACCCTAGTTAACGTCTAACTTTAGTGTATTTTTTGTGTGTTAAATTAATAAAGAACAAAAGGCATAATTAAATAAACGGTTAAATCAACACTTTTCAGACAAGTTCATCATAAAATTGAGTATCAGATTCAGATGCGAATTAAATCAAAGCACATATTTTCAGCAAAGCATATAAAAACACTAAGAGCATGTATTGTTTTGTTGCAGTAAATAGATTTTCATCTTGGGATGGTTGATTGAGGGTTCAGTTACTGTACACCAACCTCCTGTTCTCCTGTGTGAACAGAGGTCACAGAGGTCAGCATCTGCCCCAGTACTCTCTCGCTCTCTTAAATGTTCAGGAATAGCAGGGAACTGTGTGTGCGGGTGTGTTTTGGAGGTTGGGAATTGTCACAAGATCCCACTACATTATATAGTGTGTTGTTATGACAACGGCTTTTGTAAAGGTCAGCCCTCTATTCACATCCTAACCTTTACAGTTTTGTTACAGACAGCAGTTACCCCCTCAGACCATGTTTCTGTGAAGTGTTCCAACAACACATGTTGTGTTATTTCTAGGAAACTTTATTACTGCAGCCTGTACTATCAGCGTTACTGTACTATCTATCTATCTATCTATCTATCTATCTATCTATCTATCTATCTATCTATCTATCTATCTATCATCCAAAAAAATAAATATATATACAAATATATACAAAAGTATATATATATATATATATATATATATTACACTGAGATTGGAGCCAGTCCTTTGAGCCATAGTTGATATAAAGGTGACAGAGTTCAGATTTGGTTAACTGAAGCATTTTGATGTTTCCCTTTTTAAATGTGGTTTAATATAGTTTAATTGCTTTTTATTACTAGAATTAATGTATTTGAGTGGCTCAGGCAGTAAATTCAGGATTTAATATGGTTCATTCACATATTCATTCAGTTTAATAATTTTTTATGAATATTGAAAGGTACTTGACACTGTCTATTATTTTTATAAAAAAGCGATTAGTTGATTTGCTTATAACACAGATGCTTTGCATATCTATTCAGAATTGCTTACCAAGCCCGTTGTTGGTCTGTTTGGTCTAACTTTTGTCGGTTGTTGGGTTTTTTATTCCACGGTTAGAAGTTTGATATGTAGCACAGATTTGAACCAACACAATAGGTGGAGTGTGTACGGCTAAGAAAACATTATAGCCTGTGTAGTCTATAGTCTAATGTGAGTATCATTTTATATACTGTTTAAAATGTAATATTATATATTTCAGTGGTTGAAAATGTGACCTTCTATAAACATAATTAATTAAAATAAATATTGTTGCTTCTTTACATCAGGTCTACAAGAACACACAGTATTGACTCTCTCTATCCATGGCATATTTTAAAATTTGGTATTTGAAAGTAAAAGTGACATGTTTTTTGTCAGATATGGTAACCCATACCAGAAATGTGACCTCTGCATTTAAAATCACTGGTGAGGAGTGAACACACACTGCAAGTCATGAACACACACACACCTGGAGCAGTGGGCAGCTATCACTGCAGCGCCGGGGGAGCAATCGGGGGTTTGATGCCTTGCTCAAGGGCACTTCAGTTGCTACCTGCCAGCACTGGAATCGAACCAGCAACCTTCGGATTACAAGCCCGACTCACTAACCAGTAGGCCACAACTCATTTGGCTGGTTTTTTGGGTCATTGAGATGTTTTGTCAGACAGAAAAAAACTTGCTCTTCAGTTTACATTAGTCCCAGGATTTCACATGTAGATAGCTGAGAGACTATAGCATTGACACCTTTACTGCTATGCAAAACCATGCAGTGAGGCCGGCTGGTCCGAGGCTTGTTATTTGTGAAGGCTGCTGAGTCAGATTAAGCCAGACGCTGTTTCCATTGTCTCCACCTTTCACCCATTTGCTCTGATTGCCCAGAAGGAAGTGCCACCCTGGATGATAAAAGACTGGTCATAAAAAGAGGCAGAGTCATGCATTATACCAGGCATCCATACATTCACTTACTACTGGGATGCCTAAAATATATATATATATAATATATATATATATGCTCTAATTGGGCCAGTAAATGATCCACACTAAATCTGTTAAACAGCTCCCTGCCAAAATGATCTTGCCCAGCTCATGAAAGGTTGACCTGTTCTCCCTCTCACATTCCAGCCTGGTCATTTGTGAATTCTATTTGCTGACCTTTCATGCTGTGTGTGACCGTACACAAATTGTGCCAGTCACAGTTAATTAAAATCAAATGTATAATAGTGGCAAAGTTGCAAGTAAAATTTAGCTACAAATCACCAGCTTGAGATCTGGCAACAGTGAGGTCCTTTCACAGGCCACAAATAGGGGAAAACTCATAACAATTTAAGTACCATTGATAAATATGTCAGGAAGGCATAAGTAACCTAAAACACACCAATTATTCAGTTAGCAGTTTAGTTATACCTGTATACGGCTATTTATACATCATATTACTCTGTCGGTGCACATAACAATTTTATTTTCCATATCATTAACTTGCATGTGAAAATATGTACAGGTCATTGTATAAAAATAAAATTAATATGTGAAAAAGATGAAAAAGCACCATTTTTATCTCAAGAAATTTCCATTTTTTTTACCCTAAATGTTTTCATGTCTTTAGAGAGAGAGAGAGAGAGAGAGATACATTATTTATCCCATAGGAAATGTATCATACACTTTTACCCTATATGATATTAAATTTCTTTATTACTGTAGCTACAAAGAAAATATCTTCATGATGTCAAATTCATAATTAATCCTGATCTGCAGAGATCAGAATGAAGCATATTCTCTTTGAGAGCAAACATTGCAGCTTTTCTGCCCTTGTTGTGTCAGAATTCACACTGTTTCATTTACCTAATCATTTGCTCTGATCCCTCATATGGTAAGTCTTACTTCATCGTAGACCATTTAATGATGCATTCCTCTAATACCAGCTACTATCTGTAAGCCTTAAATTATATTTTTTTCATTCCTCTTTAAAATATAATAAAACACTACATACAGCTTTAATCAGTAGGTTGCCGGTTCGTTTCCAGCGACGGCAGGTAGCAACTGAAGTGCCCTTAAGCAAGGCACCTAACCCCTGATAGCTGACCACTGCTCCGGGTGTGTGTGTGTTCATGACTTGCAGTGTGTGTTCACTCCTCACTTGTGACGGGTTAAATGCAGAGGTCACATTTCGGGTATGGGTAAACATATCTAACAAAAACATGTCACAAATACTGGAGAAGTCTCAGACATGACCTTGGGATATTGACTCAAAGATCCGAGTCTGGAGTAGCATTGGTATTCAAATTATAAAACCTGATAAATATGTGTGGCGTGGACCAACCTGCCACATCACATACCGACTGTATGGGGGCACCTTTTGCCAGAGCCCTAAAAGATGCCACTCCCCTGCTAGAATGAGCACAGAGTCTTAAAGGATAAGCTTGATGATGTGCCTTATAAGCCAGGGCACACCATTTAAGGGCATAACTTCTTCTGATGAAGGGAGCCCTAGCCTTTAAAATAGTTTT
>JAZGTK010014390.1:0-13766 GCA_036877625.1 Ambastaia sidthimunki
TACAGAAGATCAGGTTTCCTGCTTCCATGGAAGAACATCAGATGATCTTTGAACATTGTCAGATCATGCAGAAATCTAATGCATCATCAGGTCTTCTCAATGTTCACACCTGCTCGAGTGCCAGCTGTCCTCAGACAGTCAAGCTGCCAAATCTGAAATTCAGCTCATATTTTACTTAAAAGCTTATGCTGATGATATCATTTCTTTAAAAAGTTATATATAAAAAAATTGCAAAAGATGCTCTTACGATTTGGACACAACAGTAAAATATTTTAATTTATACATTTAGTTTATTCAACGACATTAATGGTACACTTACTGTATATTTTTTGTGTTCCCTTGTTATTTATGGTTCTCATAATTATAGACACAAAATGTACTCTTTAATTAAAGAAAATTACTATTTCATTTTTTCATCAAATGTTTTTTTATGTTTGGTGAAATCACGTTTCATGTTTTTGTCGTTTCAGAGTAGATTCGAACTTCCATTTGACTGTTTCTCTGCTGGTGAACTGAGGGCCTGAAGATTTTCTTGAACATCTTATAATAGAGCTATGAAAGGTCAGCCATGATTGATGCTTTGTTTGTCTCTGTCATTTTCGATTACTGGACTTCGTTGCTCACAAATGAAATTGTCATATTCAGTCTTACACACAATTTTCTGCCTGACTGATATTCCCCCATTTGTTTTTGAACTGTGTGAAGTGTAACCGGCGACAGAGAAACTTGTGTTTGATCGTTCACTGCGTTATACGTTTGTTTGTTTGTTTGTTTGTGTGTTTGTACTTAGTCATTAACGATAATTTGTGAGAATTATTGATGCACTGAATTGACTAGTGGTCTAGAATTACCGTTCTGTGACATTGACAAAAACTTTTAAAGGACGCTTCGTTTGTGGCGCAGACAAACGTACAACAAACGTGCATGTTTGTTTGTCACAGTGACTCAAAAAGCAGGGTTGGAAATAAGCCACAGTTGTCTTAAGCTTACAGGACCATTTTGAGGTTGTTTTGTGCCTTTAAATGCATGCGGTACCATTTATTTCATTTGAAAGCATGAGAAAAATCACAAGTATGTTGAAAACGCAAAGGTATTAGTCAGGCCGTCTGCGTGCTTTATGAGAGAGACTGAGGGATATATAGCCCACCATGACTCTATTAAAAAGGAGACCTGTGCCATTTGTGAAAATAGAGGTCATATACGCTCAGGTTGTGTGATACGGCTAAAATCAAACTTTTTTAATAACCAGCTATAGATCATCCCCCTCCCCTTGTGTGAATCTTAAGCTATGAGGTCAGTATGGAAATGCAACCGAAGTGTTTTTAAAGAGGTTATAAATGTTACATCTGATTTTGGGTGGAGCCCATCGAGCATATTATCTTTGCGATTGCTAATCTCTACAAGCGAGTTTAAGCATTATATTTCATACTGTTTTTGTCTTGCTAACATATTCTTTCTTTGTCACCTCTCTCTCCCTCTCCCAGCACCCTGGGCTAGTATTTTTAGCCCTCATTTGTTTGAAGGGTTTTTAATCTGAGGACATTGAAAAGTTGCCCTCTGTGAAGTCGTCAATCATGCCAGGAAGAGACGTGTGGGTTTGTCTGATTTGTTATCTGTTATTTCCCTTGCTGTGGAGAGAGAGAGAGAGAGAGAGAGAGAGAGTGTCTCTCAGTGCCATGCCCGTCCTTAAGGCCATCACTTACAGAGGGCCACTGCCTGTCAAAAAGAGCCCGCAACTTTAAGGGCTGCCTTTGTTGGTTCGGACAAATGAGGGTGACCTTTAACAATAAAATAGACACCCACCGAGAGAAATGAAACAGCAGTTTAAATTAAGAGCGGCAAGCGGTCATTTCAAACGCTTCCTGTTGAACCACGCGTGGGGTGACGGAATAAAAAAGAGTTTGAAGTTTTGAAGTTGAACTTAATTATACAACACAATGTGGCCGGCAGCCGTCAATAATGAAATCTACCTGGTCAGATATATTGATGAACGAGGGAAATAAAACTTAATGTGTCCTGAGGCGCTCCAGAGAGCCATCAATTATGAATGTTATCGACAGGGCACATGGCAAAAAAGAAATGGAATTATTGCACGTAAAGGCCAGGATGAGTCCGTTCTTTTTAGTCTCTGTACGATGAATTACAAAACGCTTCCAGAAAATCATTTATGAATATTCTAGAAGGGCAGATGGATAAAATAAGAAATGACTAGAAGCTTTGATTCACAGGTGAGATTGAGAGAGACTTCAGAAGGGTTGCGCAGAGTGGCGTGGTGTGATAGTTATCGATTGTGGTGGTGTCGACAGTTTTTGGTGTATTTCAAAGGCACAGTCTACCAGACTCATCGCCAGCCCTGTGGACCTCTGTGCTGTTTGAGAGCAGGCCAAACAGAGGTCACTGGATCCTCAATGAAGCATGTTTGTTTCCCATCTTTAGGTTAGATTAAAGTTGCAATCTACTGCACTGATCTGTTATGTATTTGCTCAGTAACTGATGTTTGTTATTTCTTAACATAAAAAGTTAAATGTTGTTAGTAATTTTCAAGCATCCTGTCTAGTTATTTTGTGCACCTACCTTTTTTGTTTGTTTTTTATGTAATGGTAATACACTCTTAAAAAGAAGGGTTCTTAAAAGGTTCTTTTAGCGATGCTGTAGAGGAACCATTTTTTTTTTGTGTATAATGCTTTTAAATGGAAGTAATGGAGGACTAAAATGTACTGTTTTTTTTAAACAGAGAAGTTAAGAAATTGCCCTACTGCTTTAAGGCAGCCATTGAGATTTCTACACTCTGAATAGTCTGAACAGTAGTTCTGTTTGAGGATTACATTTACATGTTTTGTGTAATCTACTGTATTTCTTATTACTTTGTCCTGCTCTGTAATTAAAGGCTGGGAAATGTTTGCTGTTCGGCCGGGAGTCAAGTTGAGCTTGAATTCTGGAACACTGGAACAACTGAAGGAATATTTATCACCTTCTCTGTTTCTGCTTAACAACCTCACAGGTCTTCAGACCTCAGACTGTTCCTGTGTGTCTACCTTTTCTTCTCATACTCCTTTCACTTTTACCACATATAAGATGAATTATTGAAAGCTTTAAGGTTTCGGAAATCCTCTGAATTTCGAGCACCGTTTCCAACTATGTCAACTTCAAAAAGCTTTACTGCAGCAAACTCGCATCTTTGTGTAACCTAACACGTTTTTACTGGTGTGTCTGTGTGTATGATTGTGTTGGTCAGTGTGTGTTGCTGATTTAGCCGTCGAGGTCTGAGCCTCATTTGCTTGTGTGCTTATTTCTGTAGATAAGTGTGTTTTTATGTAAAGTGGGATTATGTAAAGTCTAAAACCATTTGTATAGCTGCTACAATTTTGCCTTGCTCTAATTTAATAATACAGTAATGTATTTCGTAAAATATCATTTTGATTTGAATCAAGTTGATTTGAATAATGAACATGGATTTTCTTTATAAACCCTGTTATGCATCATAATTTGAAAATGTATCGAGCCTCTTAACATGTCCTAATGAAAGTAAGGAAATCTGACTTTTTGTGCAGAGGAGTTGAAGGCAGGTAGGCAGTTTTTTCCAGAAGCATTTTTTGTTATGCTGGTTGAAATTCTCTTTACATCATAATAGCAACCACTGAGTGGTCTTAATATATTTGTATAAATGTATGTCTTGTATGGAAGGCACAAGGCCATAAAACGTTTGTCTTATCATTGCATTCAGTCAGAATACAGTAACAGGAAGTCCTTCTTGTCTGTCAAATGATGTATTTGCATACCTCTGTGGAGTATTGGAGGGGGCGTGGCTTTGGAGAAAGTTCTGAATGGAGGGCGGGATCTTGTGGATTTCAAAGCTAGCTTGCTATTGCTAACCTCTTCGCCGCTAACATGGTCAGTGTCACAAATTTCTATATATTTCAAATGTCTCTTTATTTTAAATTTCCTAACGTTCAGCATGTTTTTAGGTTTAAATTAGATATTTAATCCCAGATCTCTGACTTCCGGACCCTGCAGTACTTGCAGCTGTGGTGTTGAGTTGTGCCAGAAATATAGTTAAAGCTGCGACGTGAAATGACGAATGTACTGTTGGGATTCGGCCCGTTTCACGTAGGCTGAGAGTCGAGGTTTTAGAGGTGTGTGATGACGGCGGATCTGATACTGCTGTAGAATATTTAAAGCAGAGAGTCTCAGCATGTGTGATAATGCGTTACTCATCTGTGCAGCTCATGCGCCACGACTCTGCCCAGCACGTGTGCATGCGCTCCAATAATTGAAAAATCATGTATGGGGTGAGAGATACGCTCAGCACAGAGCTGCAGAAATATCATCGGCCCCTCAATCTCTTTTTTTATTTCGCTTTCACCCCCCTCATCCCTCCCACCTTGCCACAGCGTCCTTTGTCTGATCAGGGCTTGAGCGCGCGAGTCTGGACGGATGGTAATCAGAGACGGAGTGGGTTAAAGGTTGAGTTTAATATAGCAAAATTAATTTACTTGATTCCCGGAGTCAGATTATAAATCTTACTTATTGTGAACTCCGCCCTTCTTTATCAGAGCCGAGCTCATTTATCTAGCCAATAAAACTGGCCACATGTGTAATAATTCTCCTTCCGAATTTAATTTTCCCCGCGTGTTAATTGCGACGAACGGTCCGGACCGGGTCACTCAAAACAAATCAATAGCTCCGAAAGATATATTTAAATGTGACCCAGAAAAGCATTTTCCCATTTTACTATTGATTTTTTTATGTTTTGCTTTCTAGTGCAAGATTATTTTATGTAAAACTCGACCTGTTCTCCTGCAGCAGGCAGAGATTAATGCACAAAACTCTAGAAGCATTTGTGTGATTTTTGTTTCAGTTCAGCGAGGGGTCAGTCTTTGTCTTTATCTTGAGTTAAATTTGTTTGAATGCGTTCTTATTGTCTGTGGATTTTCGCCAAATAATCTCTTTCAGTCTTGTGTCCAGAAATAATAAGTTAAAATGACATTCTGTGATTAGCAAAGAAAAACCTAATATCTATGCTTCACCACTGTCTGATAAAAAGATGATGTTTGAGCCAAAACACATTTTGACTTGTATTTTATTGGGGGCTTGATTCCAATCTGACCTGCTAATACTTTTTGCAACAAGCTACAAAGTCAGCAGTCGCTTTTTTCTCAGCGTTTTGGTGTTAGTGGGTTTTAGCGTAGCTAAAGAGCTGTATCTAAGCCTGTATTAGCATTACGGGTGGCAGTGTGACCCACCTGGCCACCTTGCTTGGGGTTGGCTACCTGGTTAAATTCTGCTGATGTGTCCAGTCAAAAAAAAACTTTGCATTGGATCACAGTGATAAGAGGGTTAGAGAGAGTTTGTTATAAATGTTTATTTTGAAGAAATAAAGTTTGTTTTGATAATGTCCCTTACAGTAAATAACATTAACCTCTTACTTGCCAAAATAATCATTCAGTGGATGCAGATACAGCTGAGAGAGAGAGAAAGAGAGAGAGAGGTGTGCTGAACACTGAGCTACTAAGAGAGAATGACTTCATGTTTCTCAAAGGGAGGAAAAGAATTGTCCAGCCCAAAACCTCTTTTGTATGTAGGATTATCATGATGGATAAGACGATTATGCTATGGTTTGCCATTTTCTCCCAAACAGAGCCCGTGTGTGGACTAAAATAGGATTTTCATGATTCAGATTGTTGTCAAACGTTCTCGCCTCTAACCCTGAACCCTGTTTCTGAAATTTAGAACATCTGTCAGATTCACCCCCCAAAATGAGATTTACTCTGACTTGTTAATTTTGCACGCGGGTACGGCCTTTCGTTCAGACCTGCTGGGCAGTTGGGAAGGGCTGTTATTCATTTCTTTTGAGTTAATTTATCTCTCGCTTCCTTTATGTACGTTTGCTATCGATAATTTTCCTGTCTTATTAAAGCTGCAAACAGAAATTCAGTCATCCATGTTCGTGTTTAGCTTCCTCAGATAAAGGGGATAGTCCATCCGGACGGTTGTGAATATACATGGACCGCCTCCATCCAGAATGACCGAGGATGGCCGTGTATATTTGACTTCTTTAAGGTGCAATTTGCAAGTGTATTTTTCCAGTGAGGTGTGTCACCTTGAAGAATGACTCCTGGCCTCTGGGACGTCGCCAAACAACTCCGTCATTCAAAATGATAATCAGGCGTAGCTGGAGAAATATCTTGCACATACCTTTAATGGTCTTCACTGATTAGGTTTGAAAATGAAGGATCATTTTGTCCATTTAGATGGCAAAAAAAAGATGCTGGATTGGACGCTGTATTCACTAGCCAAAAGAAAGGTTAAATAAATCAGCATTCCTGTTTCACTTTATTATTTTTTTTTATTCTGTGCTCAAAATGACTTCTGGAATTAAAAGATAAACTGCGATGTTGTCGAAAATGATCGCACGCTGCGTTTTCAAGGTTAGTTTATCACGCATTTTTTCCCAGAGTGCTCTTAGAGATGTTGTCCATTAATATCTATTTACATTTATAGTGAAAACCCTCTTGAAGCATTGTTTTTTGCGCGAATCTGTATTTGCCATCGCGTCGCATTTAATGCGCCCGTGTATGTGCGCATTTCTCCGGGTGACAGATTGAACGAGAGTGCTGCGAGTTGAATGATGGGGGGAACATGACGATGGGGAGCGTTTGCTGGTTTCTCATTCGCGGACGGGCGCAACTGAGAAAATGAGGGCTGCAGCAGGAGCAATGCAGCAATATGAATGATACATTACATGATTGTCTTGGACTGAACCTCGAGAAGCATGCGGACTGCAGATGCCCGACTTCCTCCTGCGGTGTCAGTCTCCATTTTCAATGTCTGTGTCCAGTGTTTGCTGTGCTGTGGCAGGGCAGATATCTGACAGTCAAATATCACAGAAACTACAGCGAATAATATTTACAATTATTCCTCACGCTCATTCCGGGTGGAAATGGGGTTGGGTTTGCCTGATGGCTGCTGAAATTCGATAGACATCATTATTGGTTTTGTCAAACCTTGCACAGCATGTCCAAATGCGTCCATTTGCATTTAAAATGGAGAAAGTCACTTCACAAACATTGTATTTCAATCTGTTATTCACAGTGACCATTATAGACAGAGAAACCAGTCTGGATTATTTAAAAACATTATTTATATTGGCTTTTGATAAATGTAGCATGTGGTCACTAACAGCTTTGTTGTATATGTTATCTGACAATGTTTTAAAAATGAATAAAAATGATTACCAGCTTGTTCCACTGGATAGCTGCGTTTTTACAGAGTCAAAAGGCTAAAACCACTGGAAACCATTAAAACATTTTGTACATAACAAAATGTAGGTTATGCATAACATTTTAAGTTGTATGTTGAAATAATATGAATGTTTTCATTCGTTTTGTTTTGTCCCTCCTCAGCAGTCACACCGCTTCCACAGGTTTGTGCAGAACCTGATGATCCATGTTATCCCATCGTCATCTGAGAAGGTTCCAAAGAGTTCCAAAGAGTTCCAAAGAGTTTACAGTATTGCATGAAACAAGAACATTTGACTTGTACTTTTTGTAATTAAAGCTACAATCTGTAACTTTAGCGTCTATGCCGTCATCTCTGAAACATAAATTTGCAGGTATGTTGAAGCCAAACTAACATTTCCAGGGAAATCAGACCCGACGGCTCAAACTATAAATCGTTTTTCCAACTGACCGTTTGGAATTGGGGTAAAAGGTCGATTTTGAACACTAATCTCTCATGTAACTGATTTTTGTTCATTTTTCATCACAAAACGGTTACAGATTACAGCTTTAATATGTTACAAATTGGTTGAATTCATGTGTGATCTAGATACAACATAAAATCAACATAATAAACTGTAATGTTTTTTTCTTCCGTATTTCAAGAATCTAAACTTTGTTTATTTTCTATTTATCATTAGGTTTCGAATCCCAGATTTCCTGCGTGCTGTCAGACTTCCCGCTGTGTTTTCCATCTGAAAAGGCTCTAAGGGAATAAGTATGGTGGAATAAAATGACTTTGTCAGGGACGGAAGCAAGACCATGTTTGATATGCATTTCAAAGGTCTAAAAAGGGCAGATGTGAAGCCCCACCCCCCAGTTAATTATTGAGAAGAAACATTGAGTGAGAAGCATTTAGCTTTCCTCACCGTAACCTTTCATTGTCGTCTTCTGCTCTCGTATTGCCTCATCACTGTGGTTAATAAAAGCCTGGCCAGAGCTTCTAAAAGCCAGCACTGTAATGAATAGGCCTGATTAGAGAGTCTAACCAGTCTGAACTTTACATACATTTCCAGGCAGTGTCAAACAGTGGTGTTGATTGAAAAAAATCAGCAAATATTCCTCTCCGTAATTTTTTTCGCCTGCGTTATTGCTGCACCGTAAACGCGCAGCTTTAAAAGGCGAAACGCCTTTTATCTCAGACGCGGCCTTTGATATTTTATCCTGGAATTCTTTTAGGGAGGCAAATATACACAATTAAACGTAATTGCGAGGAGCGTGCATTAGCAAAGAATGGAACTCGACGCCCTGTCCGTCTCCGAGTGAATATAATGGAAAATGCATGTTGGAAAATTTGAACGCTGCGCTGGTTTGGCTGCGGTTTATTAATTGATGCTGAAGGAAAGGTGGAGGTAGCCGCATAGCTGCGTGTTTTGTCAGCCTGGATGCGGACGAAAATATCCAGTGAGATTCCTTTCTGTAGGGAATTCCAGTTGAATATTCAGTTTCCAAGAAAAGAAGAAAAGATAGAAGTATTATATTCCTGCTGTACCTAGGGCTTTCTGCTCATTTAAGGGACTTGGCGAATAGCATGCTAACATGCTAGAAGAATTTCGTTGTTGTTGTTGTAACCCACATCCACCCCCCACCTCCATTTTTTTTTTTTGGCTTGTGATTGAAACCAACCCCCCTCTCCCCCACAAGCCCACCACATCATGCTAAAAAGAGTGACTGCCACAGACTGATGACTTTCAATATGTCTGCGTCTCCCGCAGTTGTGAGTTGGGGGCTGGGGGGGTCAGCGGTAATTCATAACTGCTTTAAAATTGTGCACAGCCCTGGCAGCTGCTGTCAGAGGGTCTGAGTATGTAAATGTGCAGATAGTGAGTTCACCTCCATCCCGCATCAATCAGGGCTCCTGAATACATCAGGGGTATTTTCATTATACCCTGTTATTTACTACATCAGGACAAATTACCCTGGCAGGCCGAGCCGCAGTCTTCTGGGCAGCCTGGTTGCAGCCAACTGGGCCTCAGCGCTGGAATCTTATTGTAAACATTACAGGATAAATCTCACAATTGAGTCCATCAATCTCTCCGCTGTGTGGACGGCTGCCGCCAGCGCTGCTGAAATTGTTAGCCGCGAGTTCTGGTTTTAAATATCTGGGCGAACTCGATGGACGGCTCTACTTTACTCTCTCTCTTACTTGTTGGCTTTTGACTTTCTTTCTTCTCTCTGTTTTTTTGTGATGTTCCTCTGTTTCGTCCTCTTGTGCTTTACCTCATCTTGTCCTCAAGTGAGATCTCTTAAATGTCTCTCTTAAAACTTTTTCCCTTATGGACTAAATTAGATGGTGAGAAAATAGATATTTTAGTTTTAAATGAGGCCCAATAATCTACATTATTTTTACAGCTCTTACTCGTACTGTTGGTTAACAATTATGTATATCTGTTTATTTCTCATTTTAGGAGGACTTTTAGGAGAAACATCTGAGACCATGTTAATACACAAATGAAACATTTAAGCAATAATATTTCACTCTGGGTTCTGCCTTTCTCTTCGTAGGTTTGCTTTACAGCTTCCATGTTTTTTCCGAAGACTTTTCCAGTCCGGGCCTACAGTGTAATTGGGAAGAGAATGGATCTCCTTCCTGATGGAGTGATAAGGGCTTTAACAAGTGGGGAGTTATGAGCTTGCTTTCAGGTTCAATCTAAATCTTCTTCTCTAACCAGCAGTAGTTTCTATGCTAATGGTCACCATAGATTAAGCAAACACAAAACAAGGCCAGCTTTGATAATAGAGAGCTTTCTTCATTCATAGAGTGTGTATATAAGATTTGCACCTGATCTTTCCTTAGTGATCTGTCTCGAACCCTTTTCAGTTTATTAAGAAGCTCAGTCACTGACTTGTCATCTTTCATCTTAATCTGTATCTTAGCCTAATATGTATATATATATCTTAGCCTAATATGTTATAATGAAGAAGTGTCATAGGTTTAGTTGTTTTCTGTAGTGTAGTTATTTACATTTATTTCATTATTTGTTACTAGATATTCTGTTTGTATTTGTTTTTGATTGGTGTTTAATTTTAGGCTGATTGCTTGTGTTCTAAATCTACACATTGTTCTTTGAGTTCACTTCATTTCAGACATGACCAAAGTCATTTGACTTCAGTTCAGTGAATAAGTCGACTCAGAACAGAACAGTTTGTGCATATTTATCACCCTCCCCCTCTCGCCCGCCACTCGTGAATGTGTCCATGTGTATCATGAGATTTATAAATATATTTTCTTGCAGAGATTAGTGTCCAAACATCTGGCACTAATTGGCACTAAATTACATCTCCAGTACGAAATGAAGAGCAGAGATCACACAGTCCATGAGGCAGGTGTCTGAGCGATCTGCAGATATCACATCTCTTTGAGGGGGTGTTGCTAAGACCTTCTCGGGGAAGAAGGGTGGGGGGGATAATGTCTAACGTGACATAATGAACACTGAAGATATGAGGAATACAGGCGGTAGAGAAAAATCAATACCGAATGCATTGGATTTACTACAGGAGAACTGCCTGCCATTAAACGTAAAAATTTGCTTTGCTTTGCTGTATGAAGAGCAATATTGTGTCCGGAATATTTAGGAATGTTCACAGAGGGTTGGTGTGCTGTCAGAATGAGGAAATTTGCTTACAGCTGGTGTTGCAGTTGTTGTAGTTAATTGTAATGAATGTTTTAGTAGAGTGATAGTAGTTTTGGTGTTTTCATAATAATGGTTGAAAATAATGGTTTCTTTTTCATATCATTGGAATGCTCAGTTTAGTTTTGTAAGTGTCCAGATTCAAAATGACCAATTTGACTCATTGTGTGACATTTTAGCTTTTCATGTTTTAGTTTTTCTGTTTTCAAAAATTGCTGTTTTCAAAAATCACATTTTCAAAATTGGGGGCCATCTTCTGATTGTATTTAGTGTAAATGTATCGCTTCGATTCAGTGTAATTGAGAATTGTAAAAAGTACAACTCTGGGTATATTTTAAATAGCTTTAAGTAGGTTTATTGTATAGTTAGAAAATGTTTTGTAGCTTGTAGTGTAGCAAAATACTGTAGTTTTGATACTGTACTTATAGTTTCAAAGTAGCTTCCTCAACAACTGTTACTATGCCATTACAGTTCTTTTTTGCTCAGTGTTTATCATTGTGTCATTTGCGTGGACCTCAGGAAATAATGAATGATCTTGAGTCTTCATCACAGACCACCCTCATGTCAGTTTGATTAAATCCCTCCTTGTTTTGATGAATTGAGCCAAATTCATTAGCGTTGGATGTGTGCGGCCCTGGGTCATGGCCAGTCATTTCAACCCGTCCCACTGCAGAAGGGTGAGGGGTTCGAAGACCAGGAGGTGCTGCTTGCAAAGTTCAGGGGTCACTTAAAGAAACTTTGCTACTTCTTAACTTAATAAATCCCGACAGCCTAATCATAGGCGTGCCTTTGTAGGGTTAGCCTCTGCAGATTGTGAAGCGCTTGGTGTTTAAACAGATCCGGAGGGCCTGAGGATGAGAGAGAAGGTGCGATTCAAGCATCTGGAAAGATCTCCAGGAAGAGAGGGGGTGGGGTGGAGCGCCTCAGCGGGGGGGAGGAAGGGTGTCACGGGCAAAGACCACGGGGGTGTCTAAAGCACTTCCATCTCCTACCATCTCCTGCCGCTTCTGATGGGAGAATATGATAAAGCCCCTGCCAGGATAATAGGCCCCGGCAAATGTCGGGGCCTGTGAAGAACACGGGGCTGGATCAAGTAGCTGAAGCTAACTTCAGGGAGAAAACTGAAAGCCAGGAGCCGGGGCCCGCGGCTCGGCCGTGTAGGGGGCTCAACGAAAGGGCGGGTGTGTGTATGTGACAAAGGCCATGGATGAAGGCGAGAGCCACCTACAAAGCCCAGGCTGTCTGGCAGGATTTGGGTGCTGTGATGCTGGTGGAGATGATGCTCTTCTCTGATATCTTGGAGGAGATTATGGCAGGAGCAAGAAGATAAAAGAAATCCATAAACATGCAACTCCTCGTACCTGCAGCCACACGGGTCCACGCGTAGGAGAGGAGGACGCCGCCGTACGAGGACTTGGAAATATCTTCAGTCTGACAGCTCATGTCTCTTTTTCATTCTGCCTTTCTGTTGCGCTCCTCAGGGTTCTTAATAATGGCCGATCTCTGACACAGGTCCATGGCCGCCTCCGTTACAGACTCATTTGTTTCCCACCTCCTCTTTGGCTCTGTTAAAAATATCTTGTGGGAGTCTCGTTTCGTTTATAAGGTGTATTGATTCAACTCTTGCCACAATCTATTATGCTATTGTCTTGCCTTAAGTGTCTCATCTGTACTATTCATGAACAGTTCTCTATATATCAAACTCATGTTTGCTTTAGGACATAATAGATACGTTTCCATGTTTTTATTTATTTCTGATCTGTGTTTTGTGCCCCTAGCAGATGGATTCGGAGAGATTAGAAAGTGGCGCAGTATAAAACAACTTTATACAAAGAAGCGCATAGACTGACCAGACTATTCAAGCTCTCCAGGGTCATGACCAAAAGGAAACAGGATTTATGAGTGGTTTCTAAACAGTGATCAACTCGAGCAGTCTGCACATCTTGAACATTAAATTTTAGTAAAGACAGCTGAGGTTAAAAGGCCAAAGACATCCACCCCCACTAAATATGTGTCCATTCGCCCCATAATTATTATCAGGGCTGTTACCTCATAACGTATTATAGGAAAATTCCACAAGACCGTGTTTTTCACAGACAGACTCCTCCAGCGCATAGCCATGTATCATTTTGATGCTATTCCTGAGGTGTCTCTGAAATGTAGATGTTCGAAAATTATGGTGCAGATTGGGCCTCTATTTATTTAATTTACAGTGCTGATACTGTAACTATTACTGTACTATACTGTAGTTTCTGTGGAATGTGAGTTAAATCAAGCCAATGGAAAATAGTTTGATTGGAAATTGGGATGGTGCTCTTAATATCTCTAGCAAACATGTTGTTGTTTATTGTATTTTACAGCATATTATTAAAGGGGTCCTTTTATGCCATTTCATCAAAGTCTTGATTATATTTTTGGGGTACACTACAATAGGTGTTCATGCTTTTTCCACATATTTTACCTTCATTCTACACTGCTGTTTCCGTTCTCATGAAAACGGGCTGAGTTCCTGGTTCTATGAAGCCCCTCCTTTAGAATTATGTAATGGGCTCTGATTGGTTGGCTGGCCCAGTGGGTTGTAATTCGCTAACTGCCTAGTGCGTATTGCTTGAAAAATGTGTCGTGTTGACACGGAGGGGGCGGAGTTTATTCTAATTTTGGGGACGTCAGAAACACAAAGAAGGGAACTGTAGTTCCTTTCAGCTGTTTATTGTATTCCTTAAAAAGCGAGTTTGGTTAAAGAAAATATTTCTCGTTGCAGTAAACTTTGAGCGTTGTAAATTTGCAGATATTGTTTATGCTCGAACAGCAACATTATACACTAACTAAAGTTGAAATAGCGAAAACGCATAATAGG